>JAWWMK010013938.1:6613-22126 GCA_035047105.1 Galeopsomyia nigrocyanea
TTGCCCCCCCCCCCCCCCCCCCCCCATTCACAATATCAAATTACAAAGCCGGCAATAAAAGCGAGGCTCGCTCGACTGGAAAAAAACTCTCGAGTCCAAGTTTATAAATTCGAAAATGCTTCATTATACCGAAGGTATACGGAAAGAGAGCAGCATCCAGTGAGTCGTTAAATTAACGTCGCGCGGTGTGACTTCAATGCTCGTGGTGCAAAATGGGTTTAATCGACGAACAAAAAAAAAAGAAGCAGATTGCAGAACGAATAGGAGCAACGCCGCTGCGCTCGGCATGAATTTAATATAAATGCGTGGGCGAGAACGATAAGGGCGCGTATAGAGTTATACGCGTATGTGTGTGTGGGGGGATAATATAGAGAACGAAAAAAAAGAGGCTTCTGATTGTGTGCATGGATTTTTACGCTTTTTATGGTCAATTGAAGCACGGGGTTATTGGAAAAGTTTTTTGTTAGTTTAGATGAGCCCTGAATAACGGGATTATGACCTTCGAAAGGTTGGATGTAAATGAAGAAACAAAATTAATTTCAAACTTTGCGATCGAGTTTATGAGCTGGAAAATAAATTTTTTTTTCTCGAAATTAAATTTTCAGTTTGTTAAGGCCGTCTCTCCTGACATGTGTATATAGATATAAAAATTCGTGTTGAAATAGGCGACTCTTTGCTCTATGGTTATTCTTTTCTGGAGCGAAATTGGGGTTCGAAAGATTTATTACAAATATCTTTTGATATGTATTGTTTATGTTAAAGCAGTTGTGGATGATTTTGTACAGCCGTTTTATCTGAAAAATATTTTTTTTAAAGTCACGATCTAAAGTTCAGGTTATAAAATCAATAACAAACAAAAAATATCGCCTCATATTTGCTTTTTTCTACGTCGATATCTTTTGATATGAAAATAATTATCCAGAACTGCAAAAATGTATTTATCATAATACTGTCGAATGCGAATTTTGCTCCATCAAAGAATAATTATGGAGCAAAAGGTCGCCTTTTTCAACATGTATTTGTAGATCTATATGACATAATCTACAATAAAATGCACTTTTTTTGCAGCTCAAATTGGAAAAAAAAATTTTTAACGCTAGAGCTTCTGGAGTTTTTTCCTCTTCTTTTCGAAGGTATATAGTGACGGAAAATGCTCGTGAACATTGGAAAAGTTTACAGGAACTACGTTTTCGGTATTTTCCCATTATAATCAAATGGGCTTATTTCAGTGAAAATAGGCAAAAAGCGTCATTTAGTTCAAATACTAATTTCTCGGCTTCTAAGACCGCTAGAAACAATTTTGACCGGTCAAAATTGTAGAAAAAAAGAAGACCTTTACGTAGAAATTAGTTTTGTTTCAAAATAATTATGCTATAAAAAGTTACCAACAAAATAACAAAAAAATTCAATCTTCAGTTCGTTAAAAATATGGAACAAAAGCCGAAAAAAAGTAGTTCTTGGGGACTTTTTTATTGTTCACGAGCACTTTCCGTCTCTATATACCTTTAAAAAGAAGAGGAAAAAACTCCGGAAGCTCTAGCATTAAAAAATTTTTTTCCCATTTTGGGCTTCAAAAAAGTGCATTTTTTGTGTGGATGTCGTCATATACACATCAAGAGGGAGGGGGGGGGGGGCTTAAAAAAGTTTTTTTTTCAATTACGACTCGTTCCATGCTAACCTAACTCACTATCGACGCACTGTTTAAACAGTTTCAAAATCAACATCTTCCGCCAAGAATGTTTCTACAGTGGCCGTTAATAGTTGATTCCGTTTACATGGGGGGCGCTTTGCATTGGTAAGGATTCCTTTGTTCAAGCTTCATATATACCATTGCTCCATTCACCGCGAGCTCGCATTATTCAAAAGTCCTTTTATCAAACTCTGTTAGTTTATCTTTAGTGAGACAAAACAACGAAACGATAAGGATTTAATTTAAAAAAAAGAAGCAGAAGAAAGGAAATTTGCATTGCTAGAAAAGAATAAGCGAAACGTCCGTTCTGCCGAGCGTAGGCGGATGCATTTTCAGTTGACACCTTCATTATACTGCAAGGCTCTTTTCTTTCTTTTTTCCCTACCTGCACCTCCCTCGGGAAAATTGGTTTAGGTTTTTTGCCACGATTAAAGTACGAATTTGCAGAGACAAGAGTTTTTTGTTGGGTGGGACGATCCTCTTCTCACGACAATACACTGAATTGTTAATTTGGGAATAAAGTTTCCTTGATTAGAGTTGCATGAAATTGTTGTGGAAAATTGTTTTATTTTTCTTTTAGCGTTGACGTGAAACATAAATGAATAATGCGCTTTTGGATGCACTTTTCTGTAAATGGCTATCTAAACGAAAATTGATGTATTAAATCGTTGTTTTATTGCTCGATTTTTGTTATCTGTAATTGCACTCAAATATTTTGGCAATAATACTTACCGGGGCATCAGGATGTTTCGTCAGGATAAATTTTTTTAAGTGACCAAACCTGTTTTTACTGCACGAATTAAAAAGAAATTGATGATTCTCACGAAACTGTTACTCAATGTTTTTCAAATGGGGAGTCCGCAATGTTACGTGAATTTCAACAAAACAAAGTTGGCCTTATTCGGATTTGCAGAAAAAATAAATACCGTCAAGGTCGGAATTATCGATGCATTTCTTTTGTACACGATGGAATGGGGATAATGCAATTGATGGGAGGAATTGTTAAGGCATTGCAAGATATAAGAATCGAAATATAAACAAAGTATCACGTAAGTACATGTAAAAGTTGTTTATGAAATTTGTAAAATATTTATGCTAATAAAGTGTAAAGATATTTTGAATGAAACAGTTGGTTCAGTATCGCAATATTTCAAAGTAAAAAAATGTTTGAAATTCGATTTTCAAAGTTATAAAATTTTTATTAAAACTACAAACGAATGCACGCTACGCATCATTGAATTTTTTTTCAATATCCGAAACAAAAGTTTTCGAGTACATAAATATCACAACTCAGTCCATTTATCACATACATGAAAAAAACGTCGCCAATAATCGTATGCATAGACTGCAACGTAGTGCGAATATGATTGATAATGCATTGCCATGGAAGTCGCAAAAAAACAAAAAGAAATAATAAACAAATGACGTGCGTACGCGAATCCAATACAATGAGTGTACTTGAAAATCAAGTGCAACCGGCTCTCTTTGTATGCCGACCGCTTCCTACTTTCACTTTTCGGCCTGGCGCCCAACAGTTCGCTCGCTCCGTTTTTTTTTTTCATCCTTTTTTTTCTTTTTTTTTTTACCTGGTAAACGATGCATTAATTTACGCGAGTGCAAAACAAAGAGCAGCCACGAGTGCAGTTAATTGAAAATCGATTTTGTGGACGTTTTGGAGTGAAATGCGAGCTTTCGGTTGTTTCGCTATTACGTAAAATTGAATGAGAGAGAGAGAGAGAGAACAAAAATTTTGCCCAAAAATAAATTTTTTCGGTGGTTATTGAAAGTTGGAGTCAAACTTTTTTGACTTTTATTTTAAAAAACAATTTTGTGAACTAATATTTACATTATGCACAGTTAAAAATTTCATCTTTTTTCTTAGGACCGGTGATAATTTTGGATATTCATTAGATCATAATAGCCTATAGATCCGAGTTTCGTAGATCCGACTTCTTAAGTAGATTCAGCTTTCTCAAAGTTCCCGAAAGTTCTAATAGGTGTAAGAAGTTGAGGTATCAACTATTATTAGACTTACTTTCAGTCTATAATGAATATCGCAATTCCCAAACATTTACATTTCAAACTCGTGTTTTTTATGTTCACGCCTTTTTCCTTTTATTGTCAAAGGATTGATTTACCAAGATCACACAGATATATCACATAATCCAGATCAGACTTTCTTGTATTTTCTTTTTTTTTCGCAACACTATCAGTCGGATTCACAACAAGTTTCCATACTCGCAGGTTGTGTAATATTATCTTCTTTTAAAACATGTACGTGCGTCGTTTATTAAGCAATTGTAATTAATATATATCATTCTTTGCGTCAATTACTTTTGGCTGTTGAATAAATTTTTGAGACACTGCTTTGCAACGGGATGATTGATTTATTATTAACAACGATATTTCGCGAAACTCGCCTACGTTCCCAAATAAGTATTACGTACGAAAAATTAACAAAAATTTAACTTTATAATTTTTTCTTTATATAGTTGAATTCATTAAAGCATATTCACTTTAGAAAAGGTGAAAATTTAAATAGGTCAGCCGAATTAACGTTAAGGGGAAAGCTAAACAGTTGAATTTACTTAACCGTATTATAACAACAAGATTTGAGAAAAATTCACGAGTACGTGGCTTTCTTCATTTATTTACAAAATTAAAATAACTTAACTATATGTTATTGTAAATTAAATATTTCAATTGAAATGCACAATTATATTAAAAGTAATAGTTCCTCAAAGAATTTTGAAAAACAACAAAGTAAGCCAGGATAATCACGATTTGGTTTCAGGTTGATTGTAGTCTGTGCAATGTAGCAATAGGGTGTAATTATGATTAGTTACAGACATAGAGGCATTAATCTCCAAGATTAGTACCGCGCTGTTTCAATTTGATCAGAGTAAATATTAAACGCAAGATTCCAAATTGCAGAACAGAATGTTAATTTTTATCTGAGTGGATAATATTTCAGTGAAACATTAGTGCAATGCTGTGTTTTTAAAATGTCTAGAGACGAATATTTAGAGCAACTTTCGAGCAGAATCAGCATGCATTTCCATTAGTCGACTGCATTAATATTTTCACAGAGATAATTCACGTAATGCTGTTGGCAATGAACATGCTCCCGAAAGATTACGTTACATGAATAATTTTCTTATTACATTACATTTAGATATTGTAATTTTTGCATATTATTTTCAAAAATTACAAATTGAAATATTAGAATTTTAAAAACTATGAATACAATCTAGACAATATATTCTTGTGTCAAAATATCTAACATCATCGTTCCTCCTCAATAATCAATTACATCACTATTATCGATTGAAATATCAATTCCCATAAAATTAATATATCCAATCAGCCATTTCATGACAACAGCAAATCAACCTGAAACATTAAGTATTATCGCAAGGTACCAATCATCGCACGTAACCAATCACACCTGCCAACAAACAAGCAACATCCAATTACCTCACCGAGCATCGTCGTCTTTTATATCCTCGTTGCGCAATTATACCCAATCGACATGTAAACACAAACTGGCGTTGCTCTCATTTTTGCCGAGAAAGTTCGATCTCGCCCAGTAGGATGCACCTGAGAATAATATAATCGTTACCTCATCGAAAGCCAAAAGAAGAAAAAAATCGTATAAAAGCCGTGGCTTTACACCACCACAGCATCAGTTTGGCATCTTCTCGCAATCGACGAACAACGTAGAATATACACACCATGTACAAGTTGACCATTATCTTCTCCATCGTGGCAGTAGCCAAAGCCGGTTACTTACAGGGCAACGATCACGGAGCTGTGATAGAGGAATCATACGCTGCACCATTCTCATCGGCTTCTCTGCCGTTACCCGCAGTTCCAGCGCCGATCTACGGTCCACCGTTGAGAGCCTCAGCGCCGATTTCGTTCGCAGCGCCGATCGCATTCCCCGCACCGTCTTACGCTGCTCCGATCATCAAGACTCCGTCGTACGCTACTCCCATTCGATTACCAGCGCCGATCTACGGACCACCTGCTCCGATTTTTAGACCCTCTCTGGCTGTAAATGCTCATACTCCGATTTTTAGACCTTCTCTGGCTGTCGCTGCTGCTCCTGCTCCGATTTACGGTGCACCGGCTGCTGCGCTGCCCATCAACTCGGGCTATGGTGGCTGGTAGATTGTTGAGTCTAGTCGAATTTAATGTATAATTTTTTGTATACCTTTAATATAGTTACCGTAAAAGAGTTTGTACTATAGCGAATGTGGAAATTGAATTGTCAATGCGGATAATTTTTCAATAAAATGTGGATTGAATTTTTTATATATTCCATTTATTTTTCTTTTTATTCCTTTTAAAAACTCGTGCATATATGTATAAGTCATAAAAATTCACTTGCCAATAAGCTGTATTATTAAAAAAAATTGCTATTCCAACCGAAAATCCAACATTTTAATGATTGACTTCTAGATCGATTGAAAAAATTGTTTAAACTAAATATGCGCTTAATAAACAAAAAAAACTATGAATTAAAATAAGGTACAAAATTTATCTACTTAGAAATACTTGTTAAATTAATTATTCAATCGAAATTCAGCATTATTTTATTAATTAAATTAATAGTTACCAATCTATAAACAATACAAAACATTATCTTCAGCTGTATTCATTCGATATTAAATGCTAAATACGACTCCCGAGGAACTAATAATTTAACAGTTTGATTAATTTATTCCATCGTTCGATTTCATTACAGCTGTTACGCGCTAAATGACGGCCGATCAATACAAGCAATTCAGCACAGTTACGCGTAGTAAATCAAATCGAAACGGCTTATGAATGTGAAATCAGTTTAGAGCATTTCTATCGTTTCGTTAGAATAGGCAACATATTATGAAGGGAAAAACTTTATAGGAGAAAAATAAAAGTAAAATAGAATTATTACAAAATTATAGATTTATTTGAGGTATCTTCGTAGTCATATTGGTACATCGTCTACCAGTGTATACACATACACTCTGGATTCTAACATCGTTATTACTATTAAAAAATCAAATCACAATTCTCGCCAGTCGTCAAAATTTTACCATCCAGCGCCGAAAGCGGCGATCGGACGAGTGAAGATCGGAGCTGGACGAAGGATCGGCGCAGGTGCCAAGATCGGAGCTGGAGCTAAGATCGGAGCCGGGCGGTAAATCGGTGCTGGAGCGAAGATAGGAGCTGGTCGGAAGATCGTCGTTGGAGCGAAAATTGGTGCAGCACCACCAGCCAAAAAACCCGGCTGTGGTTCGGCGAAGACGGCGGCCATGCAGGCGAACAATACTACAAACTTCAACATTGTTGCGAGAGTTGCTTGCAGATGATTGTCTTGCTCGAGGAGAAGATTTGAAACTGATGCCGATTCAGTGTTTGACTCGTGCATTTATACGAGTTTTGCCGAAAGATTAACCGCGTAACCGGAAGAAGTGCATAATGTGAAATTTTACGAGGCGATACGGTGGGAGATTTACAACGAAAGTTATAACGAAGGTCGATAATGCACTTGAGGGATTTCGCCGATCGAACCGAACGAAATTAATTGTGAATATATGATTCATCAATTTTTTTATATTATACACTTTATTAAAAATTCACGAGGGAGTATATACACTCTCGCTCTTTCTTCTGTCATGGGGCTGTTACAGGATATACAGCATTGAATCGAATATACATATATACAAAAGGTAAATTGCATTCATAGCCTTGCTCGCTCGAACGAAAGAGGTTTATTGTATTTTTCGGCACTGGTTTTTTTTTCTTCGTTTGTATACGTACGATTCCGTTCACCTTCGCGCTTGCATCCGCAATTTATCGCCGCGGCATAAAGCGATTTATTCAAATACGCACGATGAAAAGTTACAACCTTTCTTTTTCCTTAACGATCACTTCGTCTAACAATGCTTGACATATCGTTGACCTTCGACTCGAGCAGCCTGCCGCTCGCCAATGTGATTTTCTCGCAACAAGCTCTTTCAAATAAACTTCTGTATATATATAAAGCTTTCGATCGACACTGTGCCATTATCAGTTGCAGTTCTCTCCGAATCAGAGAAACATCGCAGTTATCGATAGCTATGTTCAAATTCGTAATTTTGTTCACCTGCTTGGCTGCAGTTCAAGCCGGTTATTTGAATTCGGCGCCTTTGACGATCGTGGCTCCAGCGCCGATCGTTCGTCCGGTTTCTCTGGTGGCTACCGCACCGATCGTCCGTTCAGCTGCTGTGTTCGCTCCAGCTCCAATTTTAGCTGCTCGTCCCATCATCCGCCGTCCAGCTCCGATCTTCTCTGCTCGTCCGATCATCGGCGCTGCATGGTGAACTTCCATTGTGGCTTAGGATTGACATGTCATATCTACTCTGTACCTGCATACTCATCGAGCTTTCGAAAGAGAAATGAAGATCGTTTTATATTTTATATACTAGTCTGGTGGCAGCGAAATTACGCAAATTTAATAATAAATTTTTGATCTCAAAGAATTTATGATACTGTCTTTTTTTTTCAATTAAACTTATCCTTATCTATAAATCGCCACTGAGGGTGAATCTTTTAACAAAACACGTCAAGTATATGCGTTATTTTCAATTCAGAGACTCGATGAATAACCTCATTATTGAATTCATTATTTTTGATTATAAAATTATTGATTCTGTACTTGTATAATGTTTGTGAAGCCGCGTGTCATGTGAAAAGCGTGATTAGCGACTTTGTCGACTCATAATTTTGAAACTAAAGACATATTTCAACGAAACTTGGTGTTTTGACTCTAAATAGCTTTAAAATTCATTAGAAACTCGAACCAGGGTGCGCAACCACTACTTGGAAGAGCAGCAAACTTAGAAGGGCTCCAAGATTCATGAAAGCTCACTCACACTATTCAGGCTTTTGAAATTTAAACGCGAAATAATTTTGTAAGTAATATAATGTTTTACAGAATTTTTTGTTCAGATAATTTTTTAGCGTTACGACAATTTTTGTTTAATCTTCATGATACTTAATGTAAGTATGAATTAAAAAGTCGATCACTAAAATTTTCTAAAAAAAAAGTTTCTCAAGGAAGTAAAAACACTTAACTACATCATTTAACAGAAAAAAATCGAAAATCTAATCTTATCCGGTTATAAAGTGGAGGTGCAACTTTGTTTATGATTGCATTCTTATATTATTATACTCTAAAGCAGAAAAAATGGATTAAGGATTCTCATGAATGCAAGCTATTTGAAGATCCGGAAATTCAACCTTACACTTTTTACGCATCAAGGAACTAAAGTGTCTTGAAAGAAATACCAATGTATCAAAACATTTTACGTACTCCATTCATAATGTATAACGCGATGGTAGAGCTTCAAAGTGCATCCGAAAAAAATGTCGATAGTATAAATTATCGAACAGCATCGTATCTTTGCAATACCTCTAACACTATTTTATGTAATTTTGATAATCTAGCTGAGAATCATAGCATACAAAATAAAAATTTGGATGTTCATCTTTTCATTTGTTTTGATTTTCTTAAATATATTTTTTATTAAGAGATAAATTTGTTATTTAATTAGACGTGCAAAAAGAGGACGGTATAAGGAGTGGTTAAGGTAATGAGCTAGAACACAAATTTATGTGATGGTGAAAATTTATTGTTAAATTTTCGTAGTTATATTGATAGCAGACTAGTGCACAAAATATAGAACAAATGTAAAAGTAACATGATTCGCTTCAGTGATATGGGTTGTAGGTACTGTGAAGATTTGAAAGAAACAAAATTCTAAGTTTTTTACTGTCCAAATTTCACTATCCATTCCAAGCGGCACTCATCGCGTGTGAAAATGGAAAATCTTCTCATCTGGTGAATTCAGATTTAATATCCGTAACCGTATCCGTATCCGTATCCGCAAGCACCGAAAGCACATGGGCTCCTAAAGATTGGATCGGAGGTCAAGAATGGAGCTGGGGCAGCGGCCAACAGAGGTGACGAGCGGATGACTGGTGCAGGTGCGAAGAATGGAGCCGAGCGGTAGATCGTGCTGGTGGTGATGACTGGAGATTCACGGATGATCGTCGTGGCGGGAGCGAGAAGTGGAGCAGCAGCAGTAGCCAAGAAACCTGGCTTAGGCTCGGCATAGACGGCGGCCATGCAGGCGAACAATACTACGAACTTGAACATGTTTATGAGGTGCTTGCGATGATTCTCTTACTAGAGGAAGATCGAAACTGATGCCGATTGGATGCAAGTTGGCAGCTTTTATACAGAATCGCAGGTGCAAGATTTTCGATGGTAAATCCTGTTTGGTAGTGGGAGAGGGGCGTGGACGTTGGATACTCTGCGGTTTAATCTTGAACTTGATAAATAAGTCTATGCAAAAAATACTATTGCATTCAAAAATACTATTTTTTGCTGATCGAATGTGATTTGACAGCTTTTATGCATGGTCGCAAGAACACTGGCCTCAAGTTCAAAATGAAAGTTCTCAAAATTTTGCTACAGTAAATCCTGTTTTGTTAGGTAAAACCGCAAAAGTCGAACACTTTGCTGAGCAATCAGACAATGATAGACTTCATAATATAAACAAGTTGATATGAAGAATGTACCTGTTATTTAAAAACGGGGGTTATAAAATAGATTGTTTCTAGATACACTTGAAATTGTCATTTTTTAATAATATTCCTCATATATACATAGCATTTATTGCAGTTTTTTTCATTAAATTTTTTTTTATTTTCATCAAATTGTCATAAAGCTAATATAAAAAAAAGTTTTTTGCATATTATCTCCGTAAAAAAGTCCTTTTTTTACTTCTTAAGTTGCACCTCCTATTCTTTAAATTAAGTATCAAAACTTAAGATTGCAAAGTCTATATAAAGATAAAACCTGTAATATAGGGGTTTCCGGGACCTTCGATTACATTTTCAAAGTTAATTTTTATTTGTAAAACTCCTAAGTCAGCAAAAGAGGTAGAAATAATTTTATTTTTAATAAAGTAAAAAAACGTATCGAAATAAGATAAATCAAGAACAAAAAAGCGTCAGAATCAGAAAAAGAGGAGAAAATATTGTTTGGAATTACCTACTTTCTCTAATATTATACTTGCAACGTAAAGCTTTTCCTTTACACTAATGAACTAATATTTTCGTCGAATCGAATAATTGTACATTGTATTTCAGCGAAAAGTATGAAAGTTGGTAAAAATGTCGAGATATAACTGTCATCACGAAAGTCGTCGAACAAAGCTTACCCCAAAGCGTACAATTCTATCGCGTTGCAACTCGAGCATCAGTCAAGCCGTCATTGACCTTCATACGTGAAAACGCGCGCGCCTTCTCCCGCCCTCTTCTTCTTCTTCAAACAGGTTTGCTCGCATTACGCAATTCCTTTGTAAAATTGCAATCGGCTCATCCGGGATATGCAGACGCTTGTCCTTGCGACTATTTTGTATAAAAGTTACGAGCTCGCACCCCATCGGCATCAGTTTCGATTTCCCTCTAGTAAGAGAATCATCGCAAGCACCTCACAACCATGTTCAAGTTCGTAGTATTGTTCGCCTGCATGGCCGCCGTCTACGCCGAGCCCAAGCCAGGTTTCTTGGCTGGTGCCGCTGCTCCATTGGCCGTCTCAGCCCCATTGCCAATTGCTGCTCCTCTTCTGACATCGGCACCGATCGTCCGCTCGGCTCCTCTGTTCGCACCTGCACCAGTCATCCGCTCGGCTCCTCTGTTCGCACCTACGCCAATCATCCGCTCTGCTCGTCTGTTCGCTGCTGCCCCAGCTCCATTCTTGGCCTCTGCCCCACTACTCAGGAGCCCATGCGCCTATGGTGCTTGCGGATACGGTTACGGATACGGATATTAAATTTGAATTGACCAGACGAGAAAATCTTGCAATTTTTAACATCAACACCATTATAGACGCTGGAAAAATTGTAATACGAACATAGAATGACACATGCTTTAATTGCGATGCACTGTGTACTAGACTGGTACTAATGGAAAGATTTCGAAATAAATCTTTAATTTTATAATAACTCATATTTTATCTTATTATACCCAACCTGCCCTATCTATTTCTTCTTATTAGTATACGAATCAATTATCTTTCATAAAGTAATTGTATGCCAACTTTTGATCATTTTTGTCACGACTTTAGTTTATTCAATCTGTTGCATATTACAATATTTAGTTTGCATTGCACAGCAATATCACTGCGCATTAAGCACTTGAACTCTTTTGAAGTTCATTTAACTATCGGAATACAAATAGATTCTGAAATTTTCTTGAATATATGATAACAATGTAAATAAGCTATATAAAATCGAAATTGATTTAATGGAATAAAATATCGAGTAACAGCTTAACGTGCATAATTTGAAAATTGGTCAAGTTTCTCAAAATTCTTTCATTTTTTAATGATTTTATTCACAAAATTAATTGTAAGAGATGCAAAACTAAAGAGAATGAGCTTTAATTTGTCAACGCTATTCACTGCAAATCATTGAACTATGGAACTGAGATACAAAATCTTTTAAACGTAGATAATCACAAAGCATTATATAAAATAGATATTTAATATGTTTATACGCAAAAGCCTCGTTTGTTTTCTAACTATACATGAAAATAATTTTTTTTTAATTCGTAATATCGAGCATCGGTTTTTCAGTGATAAGATGATTTTTTAATCAGTATTTGTGAATTTCGTACTACAGTAGCTTTCCTATTGTAGAAGCTCATATTTTTATTACTGACCTCATGGTTTCGAATTTTAAAATACCCAATTGCCCTCAGTGGATTTCTTTCTCAGTACTGAGTGCTGAGAAAAATCTTCTCACTTTTTCAATTTAATTTTTATTTTGACCTTCAAGAAATAAAGCTTCTCTCATCAAAATACATGAAAGCAGAAGATTTTAACTATTACAATGTAGCACAAAAACGTGTTAAAAATTGAATGATAAAACGCGTTAACTTGATTTTACATGCCGATTATCTTGATATTAATGCGTGTATATTTTTAAAATTACGTTCTCAAATGAATTAAACGTCTTACTTGAATTGTTATAACATTTTACGTAAGGTAAAAAAAAAATAAAAATTGATTAATCTATAAAAGTTGCTGCGGTCATGAATTTTACTGCGCGTTCGGTCATTCTAATATGAAATAAAAAACGTATCTTTTTATTTCAATTTTTATTTTATTTTATTGTACACGTAAATAAAAAAAATCATCTAAAATTTGTAAAGCAAATATGTAATTGGTTGAATATGAAATCGCTCTTACAACACTTTTACAAATTTTCGTATCATTCAAAAAAACTTCTTTTCGAGCTCCACCCAGCTTGGACAATTAATTACTCGATAAAAAAAGACACCTCCCTCGTAATACCTTTCTACAACCTTGAAATGCAATATACTCAATCGCATACCGACGCTTCACCGCGTCGTTATTCTTGACTTGCGATCCCGGATCAGTTCCGCACTTGTTTTTAGTATAAAAGCACCGATTTATCGTGGTATCGGCATCAGTTTCGATCATCCTCGTACAAGAGAATCATCGCCGCAATCATGTTCAAGTTTGTAATTTTGTTGGCTTGCTTGGCTACCGTCTATGCTGCCCCTAAACCAGGTTTCTTGACCGCTGAACCTTTGGCCATCTCAGCTCCATTGTTAGCACCTGCACCGATTGTACGCTCGGCTCCTCTCTTGGCACCTGCACCAATCATCCGTACGGCTCCAATTTTTGATGAACCAGCACCGCTCATTCGTACTACCTCGTTTGTCCGCAGATACATCGAGTCTCCCTTCATCGGCTCTGCACCTATTTTATATTAGATGGTATATAATTTGATGTGCGAGTCGTTTGATTTTTTTCAATTGAAAATTCGGCTGGACGACTTGGGTGCTCACGCTGAATGATGAATTGAATAAATGTTATGTTTGATAAGATAAATTTTTTTGAAGTTATTTTTTACCTTCTTATCCTTCCTTTATTTAATTGAATGCATGTTTGTTAGGCGATTATGAGGAAAGTTTTGTCGATTTGAGAAAAAATAGATTTTAGTTGAAAATAATACAGTATTTTGAAAAAAAACTAGGCAGAATGAGTTTAGAATATTTATAATTTTCTGTTGAAAGTTATTTAAAAAATTCAGAAAATGTAACCATATCTTTATAGTCCTTACATTTCGCGTTCTAACTGAATTATCTTACAATCAGTTTTCAACGATACAGTTCCGTACTTTTAGTAACTTTACATATTAGAACTGACGCTACATTAATTAAAAAAAAAAAATTAGTTTATAGAAAAGCAGACTATTTTATCATTTATGTATTAATGGATTATTTGACCTTATCACAACTAATACATACTGAGATGTGCCTGATATCAAGTACTGAATCAGCATAAATATTTTATTTTTATTTTTGAAAGAAAAACATACTAAAAATTTATTACACGAGGCTAATATTGCTCGTATTACTAAATCTAGCAAATCACTAATTTTTATTAAAATTAGTCGTGGCTAATGTCAAGGACAATATAATAATAATTGTACATCACGTGCTCAAACGGAATTTTCATAATAATTTTTCATCGCAGTGCCTTGTGACATTGGATTCGTACGAGTAATCAGTGTATTATAGCCAAAAGCGGAGCAGAGCGAATAATTGCAATTGAAACGAAAATACAAATAATCATCACCAAGCCAAAATTGGAAGCGACAGGTAGTCGACGTAAGCAACAGTAAGATAAAGGGCGAGAGTTAAAAGTTTATACATGATGTTATTATGAGAACTTTTGTAAATAGCTATTGTCTTACTTCCGTGAGATGTTTTTTGCTGGCTACTACACTTGCTGGACGACGAGGCCGCAAGGGCGCGTGCTTTGACGTCACGCTGCCTTAATAGTTTTTTTTTAATGTCCGATTCGAAGGATACCTTCATGGCTGTCACATTGATTTTCGTTATTTGAATGTTTGTATCAAATGAGAATACTTAACACTAATCAACGTTAGACTTTTCTATTTTTTTGAAAAATTGAAACAAAATTTTTAGAAATAGTTTATTTATTTACTTATTTTAATCAATTTTAAACTTCTTAATGCCTTTAATTTATTCACTTATATGATAAACTACATATTTACTCTGTTATTATTGTTAAGGTCAAAGAACTCCACGCGTATTAAATTTCAAAACGTTTAAAAAAATCCATTTAAAACACTCTTACGTCACGCGCGTATCACGAAAAAATAAAATCAGATTCGCGAATCTCTATCTCTCTCTCTCTCTCTCTTGGCACACATTTGCCGAATACCAGTAACCCACATTTATCTCGCGTCGCTACAAAAGAAAGAGTAAAAATTGATTTCTTTTTGTGTTCGCTCCTCGTTTTCAAATATCATTATCACCTTTTTAAAAGTTGCGTTGAAAAAAAAAGGCACTTTGGTACCGTGATCGAAGGTTGACCGGTGCGAGAATCGTTTCCGTGATCCAGAGCAGGCAGCTGCAGCTGCAGCTGCAGCCAGCCAAAACAAGGTCACACGAGCAGTACGTTGATCGCGGAATCGCTCAAGGTTGTTAGCTCGCGATGCGAAAGTGAAATTTCTTGCGTCAGCCGTGAGCAATGTGATCGTCCAAAATAAGGTTCGATTATGCAGTTCAGTTGCATTTTCAGTCTTCGATGTATACGTTTATGTGGATATAAGTGTGATTATTTAGAGTGACGCAATATTTTTTTCTCGCGTGTGTGTGTGTGTGTGTGTGTGTGTGTGTGTGTGTGTGTGTGTGTGTGTGTGTGTGTGTGTGTGTGTGTGTGT
>JAWWMK010013959.1:0-22109 GCA_035047105.1 Galeopsomyia nigrocyanea
TAAAATCAATATGAACTATTCTAAATATGCATAAAGTCAAAATTTTCTATTTGGGACAGGTTACGGTAATGACATTTAGACCATATTATAGCCTCAAAAAGTATGAAAATCGATTAATTTAATATTTTTCGCCATTTAGACTTGTAGAGTATGAACATTCCTACCTACTGATATGTTTTACAAATGATACAAATTATTTAAAAACTCTTTTAAGGGTGTGGACACCTATAATCGCATTATTTTTACAATCACCCATATATATGAAAAAATCTACGAAAAAAAGCACTTTTTTGAAGCCCAAAATGGAAAAAAAAATTTTTTAACGTTTGAACTTTCGGAGTTTTTTCCGTTTCTTTTTGAAGATAAATAGTGACGGAAAATGCTCATGGACATTAGAAAAATCTCCAAAAACTACGTTTTTCCCTAATTTTGCCATATTTTTAACGAACTGAAAATTGAATTTTTTGGTTATTTTATTGATAACTTTTTACCGCATAATTATTTTGAAACCAAACTAACTTTTAAGTGAAGGTCTTCTTTTTTGCTACAATTTTGACTGGTCAAAAATGTTTCTAGCGGTCTTAAAAGCCGAGAAATCAGCATTTAAACAAAATGACGTGTTTTGCCTATTTTCACTGAAATAAGTCCATTTGATTATAATGGGAAAATTCGGAAAACGCAGTTCCTGTAAACTTTTCCAATGTTCACGAGCATTTTCCGTGACTATATATACCTTCAAAAAGAAGAGGAAAAAACTCCGAAAGCTCTAGCGTTAAACTATGTTTTTCCCATATTGGGCTTCAAAAAAGTGCATTTTTTGGGTAGATTTCGTCATATATCGATGCATGAATTTGAGGGATGGCCTTCACAATTAAAAATAATAATCGATTGAAATAAATAGATTTTCTCTTGGCTACCTATGTACAATATTGAACTATTCATTTTATAAATGCCTTTCTTACTCTGCTCGAACAGTATCCGATGCCGACTTATTAAAAACTATCGAAGCTAATTAATCAACCATAAATTTAAAAAAAAAAGTGCACTTTATCTTCCCAACACCTAAATCTGTCTACAAAATCTCTATACATAAGAAAATCTTCCCCGAATCAGTTGAAATAGCACACGAAGAGTACAGGCCATCAGCACCTCGTCGTCGCGAACTTTTTTTTGTTTAAGAGAAATATCATAAAAATGCATAGTGCGAGAGCACAAAGGCGGGCGGATGAAGAAATCGGGCGTGTCTATAGGAAGCAGTCGATAAAGCGCGGTGTCTAGCGTATAGTGGCGGCTCGAAGAGAGAGAGAGAAAGCGAGAGATCAAAGGGCGGCGACAACGGATATGCAGGAGAAGCTTTCCAACGAAGTGCGCAAGCGCAAGCGCGCCCCTTCATCAAAAGACCCGCGGATGGATAGATGTAAGCGGCCGTTTAGCCCGAACGCCCTTGCTAATTTTAATTGCTGCTTGATTTACGTCTCTCTCCCTCGCTTCTTCTTTTTTCGCCAAAAAACCGATTGAGCTGTTAGTATATATACTTCTCGAAGAAAAGAAGGTGTATGTGTGTGTGTGTGTGTTGACGAAAGATCATCAATCTGCTTGTTTTCACGGGGGCTGGGATAAAAATGTTTATTAATAATATTGTAGTTCGCTGCTGTGGCTTGCGGAGAGTGTCTATTTGAATTGTCGGCTCGCGCGCGCGCGACCGACGGCACGACGAGTGTTTTTGGAAAAAATAAAAAATGTTTGCTCGGAAAATAAAGCTCTATTTGTCGTGATATATACATGCGATATTTATAGCTTTCCCTCTCTCTCTCTCTCTCTCTCTCTCTCTCTCTCTCTCTCTCTCTCTCTCTCTCTCTCTTTACTTCTGCCGTTTTGCGATCTAATTTCCGTGTGTATTAGAAGCTAATTTGGGAAATTGTGGTTTTTTGCACTTATTAATCATACGTGACATACATTCGAATGAAAATTTACCAATCGATTTTTCTCGTCACTTCGTGCAAAAAAAAAAAAATTATAAGTGGGACACTCTCTTGATGAAAAGTACGTATATGGTACCTATATTCGCTCTCGAATGAGAGACAGTGCAATATTCGCCGACGATGGCCCATCGTCGCATATATATATACGGTCCGTCACCCCTGAGGCTTGTTTTCATACAAAACAAAAGAACCGATATCCGTAGGCGATATTTCCTTTTATATATATCTCGCATCTTCCCCCATCTCTCTCTCTCTCTCTCTCTCTCTCTCTCTCTCTCTCTCTCTCTCTCTCTCTCTCCCTCCCTTACGGTCTTTTGTTTCCTCCGAGAATTTTCTCCGGAACTTTTCTTTGAATCTTCACCACAAAAAAAAAAGTGGTAAGAAAAATGTTAGTTTGGCCGTGTACTCCTTTTCTTTTTGCTTCAAAACGCTCTCCAATTAGCTTTTGTTTTCTTTGAGGTCGAAATTATGGATATCGTATATTATTAGCTCTCTCGCGCGCGAGAATAACTGCATCATCTGGTTGCTATAATATTAATATGCGCGTATCAAATTTTCGAAATAACGCAAACTCGTTCGAGGATAAATTTAAACTTCTCTGAAGATTTGCTCTCCCTCTCTCTCAAAACACAACGGAAAATAGAATTTTGAAGCTTGCGATTGGTGATAAAACTGGATTTATTTTTTCCACGAATTTTCATCGATATAGTTCGATTAATTATATAAAATATTAATTCCCGAAAAATTAAATCCTAATATCGTCGAAGAACGAAATGAAAAATTAACACACATGTACAAATTTGGTATCTCATAAAGAGATCACACAGCGAATGTCATCAGTCACAAAGCAAAAGAGTTGAAACGAAAAATCAAAGGAGTTTTAAGCCCCGCGTCAAAGCTTATACACTTCCATGCTCAATTTGCACGTCTTCGCACTTTTTTTTCAATCATTTTCATCCCAGAGTCGAGTCATTAATATAAGTATATGTATAGAGAGAAGCTCGAAAGGAGCAGACAGCGTGGCACCAAGGACCGGAATTAAAGGAAAGAGGGAGAGAAATAAGTTGTCGCGCGCGCGAGCTCGCAAGCAATAAGGAAGTGGGCCTGCTGAGCTTGAAAAAACACCAGAGAGCCGCTAATATCGGATATAGGCCTGTGCTGTGCTTACTGCTGGTTTGCCTGCCTGAGAAAACAGACGTTGGGGCTTTTGGACGTATATATAAGATTTGGACCGTCGTCGTACGAGTTTTTCTCCGAGTACTTAGGACACCTCGTTATTACATATGGGTAAAAGACTTGTATATATAAATACTTATTAATCGATTTCGTATGATATGACGCTTTATAAATTTATTTCAAGTAGGTTTTAAAAAAGACAATACATTTTTTATTAAAAAAATTGATAACATCAGAAAATTTGTATAAAAAAACGTATAAGATTTTTATGTTTTGGTATTATGGATAAACAATTTAATTTAATCACTCCCTATATTGAACATTCTTTAAGAAATCAACTCAGCAAAAACTTTGAAAAGAAAATCTCTTCTATTCGTCATCGCATCTCTCGATACATTCCCACAATCGAAGACCGCAAAGAAAATTGAAACATGCACTTCCGAAATCGGTTAGCTAAGAAAACAAACCCATCTCGAGTGAGAGAAGAAAAATTCCACCTATATACTTATAACGTGTTACGTACGCCTCGATTTCAAAAGTCAAACACCGCCCATCGAGTATTATATTGGAGGAAACGATAATTTTTTTTTCCTCACATATACCTATACGCGGCGTGAAAAACGCCCTCAGGGGGTCTTGTCTCGTGTTTACGCAGCCCCTCGAAATTCCGCCCAAAAGTTCCCCCTGTGGTGCATATACATTATCTATTCACGTCCGAGTTTCTCCAACTCCAACGTGCGTGTGTGTGTGTGTGTAAGTGTAAGGGCTTCCGAATTTTCCAGACTGCGTGGCGACGAAAAAGAAAAAAAAAAGTTTTCCTGACCTATAAACGTTATTTTTCGAGAGAGAGAGAGAGAGAGAGAGAGAGAGAGAGGCGGACACCATTTCTCTTTCTCACTCGAGAGATCAGATAAATACATATATAACGCAAACACACACGCATGTGTTGTCGCTCGTATTTTATCGGGTGTGTCTAATTAAAAATTTCGGAGCTTCAGTTTGATGACAATATCCGCGTATTGTTCCATCTAATGCCTCGTCTAATCGAACGGTGCATCATTATAGAATTATACTTGTTGTTATTGCACCAATTAAATTGTAATCCTTACATTAGCAAACTATATAATGCACAAATTGCGTAATAACAACGATACACATCCGACCTATCTATGAATACCAGTCTATTAATTGATCGAAGAGAAAGATAATTACGCGATAGTGCTAACGTGGAAATTCAATTCCCTGAGGCTATATAGATGTGTGTACGCGATGATGTATAGTGCGATATGTGTTTATGCGTGTACAATCTAATCAATACTAATAAACCATTGTACGTGTAATTTCAGCAACGGATTTGTTTGAAAATATACTGTTGTGTCACTTTAAAATTTTTAGAATAGTTTTTGGGTTTTTGGCTTCGTCATCATACAGCTGTCTATTTGTGACAGACTAATTAACGGCCTGACGAAATGTTGGGTCAAAATTGAGCGAGAGAGAAGGAGCATCCATCCACTTCCTTCATCCCCAAAAGACTTATATATACGAGGAGGCTTCTCGGATAACGCAGCTTGCCTTCGAAGCCCTTCGTTAGCACGTGGGAAATCCGGGGCTTGCAGGCAGTCACGTTCCGTCGGCAGTCCATCCCTAAATCCTCCGGAAAAATCTTTGTTTTGATTGCGCGACGCGACGCTCGGTCACGAGTGATGAGTCGAGGAAATGAAAATTCCGTCATTGATTTTTGCATATAGGTGAACTCGTTGATTTATATAGAGTAATTAAAACTTTGATTAAAACTATTTTCTTATACTGCAGGAATCATTTTTAACTGCTTTTTTTATTAAACTTTCGTAGACATACGAGTCACATTCAAAAAAAAAGAAAACAAGAAGACATTTTAACGAAGGACATATAAGACAGTTTTCCCCTCATCGATCTCCTGTCGTAATACACATACACATAGAAAGCTCAAAGTCTCCTTAATTGAGCTCAAATATAGAGACTCTCCGTCCGAACCTTTCGTTTCACGGCCTCTTTTTTTTTCCAACGAGCGTTAAATAATAAAGAAAAAAAAACCTTCCAGCGCGAAGAGAAAGATGAAGCTCACTCGGCGCGTCCGGTATGTTTTTTCACTGTTTCTTTCGGTAGCCGCGGCGGCTGTCAGTCCTGCGAGTTGACGTGATGGTGCGCGCGAAAGCGCCGCGTAATTGCTCGAGTTTTCGATCGGCGCGGTGTAAAAATAATACGGCAAAAGAGAAGAGAAGAGCGAGAGAGTCTTTTGTCGAATGCATGCGTTGGTCCCCCCCCCCCTTATATTCATAATATAATATACATATACTCTCGTTATATATTCGAAGCAAGGTGAGCTGGCCTCTTTGCTCCCGCCTATCTTGTGTAAATATTGCTCTGGTGTGGATGGGTGATTTTGATGAGTAATTTTAATTCTTGCTTTAACAATTGTATGGTGGATATAGTGCTTCTGTTGGTGATTGAAAACGCTCGAATTTGACTTTTTTTTCGTCGATGCTTATGTGTGGACATAACGAATATTTTAATATTGCAATAAATAATTCAATTTCATTTGTAATTGCTTTTACATCGATTGTGTAGTATAGAGAAAACAACAATGCACGTTTATCAGATTTAACTTCTTAACTGAAATAGAATTGAACTCGTTTTCGTTTCTGTCAACTTTTCGAAGTAAATCCGCCTTTCGGAGTTTCACGCGTCATTTGGTCTTGGAAAAGACGAACAAAAATACAGGTTAATCCAAAAAATAAAGTTAATTTTCCATTCTAAGCGATAATGCAGAAAGAGCAGAGCTCTCCCACCCTGAAAAGTGCAAAAGTCCGTCTTTCGCAACAATGGAGAAGGGAGAGCAGAAAGCTGACTGGTCCCGGCTCAGCGGCAGAAAGTTGACGCGGTCACTGGGTCTTCTTTTTCCTCGCTCTCATTCTTTGCCTTATATTCACTATGCACGCCGGACTCTCTATTTATCTTTTGTGCGGTTTTTCTTGTTATTCTTTTTCCCATTTTTCTACGCTCCTTTCTGCTCTTCAGTTAATTACCATAAATACTAAAATCATGCGGGCATTTAAAACTGATTCTTCTGCGTTTATAGTTGGTGAAATCATAGGGGGTAGTAGAATTTTTAATGCGATGATTACGTATACAATTTTAAATATTTTGGTTTTACATATATTTTTTTATAAAAATATTTATACGGTTCTTATTTTCACAAACTTCAACTACATTTGCCAAAAATTAAAGTATCGCTTCGTGCAAACTTTAAAAAATGTGTCTGTTTTGAAATACAAAAGCAACACAAAAGTCTTGTAAAGCCATTCGGTTCTCTTACCTGTATAAAAACAGCAGATCAATCAAGCGTTGGAAACTTATCGATGAAGATTCGTACCAAATTGTATAACAATCACAAAATTCCACGCGCGAATTAAGCACAATGTTAAAGGTATGACTTTCATAAACTATTATAACCTAAACGGCACGGCTGAAAACTAAACGACGACTGGCTAAAACATCAACAAATCAGCTTGGCGACGATCCGATTTTCTTGTTCTTGTTGTTGTTCTTGAAATATATGGCTCTGCCTTATTACTATATAGTAATTTTGACTTGAGCCAGTTTCGACCCTTTTTTAAGTATTCTAACAGTTTTTAAAGAGTTAACCAATTTGAGATCAAATTATACGTCCATGTCGTCGTCCGTCTTTTGTCCAAGTCGATCCGATTTTCATTTATCAATGTTCCAATGGCCCAATGTATGTAACAACAACGATATAATTAGAAGGTTCAAAGACTTGTGAAAATAAATTTGATCGACTGCTTTAATTTTAATTATGACTAAGTTTTCTGATAATTTGATCAAATGAATATCCACATGGAATCTTAACATACTTGAGAACTTCAAGTTTTTTGGCAGCAATTAATCGACTTACCTCATAACAACGCCACCAAAAGAAGAAGAAGAAAAAGCATCCGCAATGGGAAAAAGTATTTTGTCCAGTCGTTGGTTAAAATCAAAAGAGTCAGAGCTATATAGATTCGGTGGCCTAAACACCAACATGAGCAAGGAAGAAACCGGTGTGTTTTGACACGCCACCACCTCGAGGGATAATCCGTTAAACGTTGCTCACACCGGGCGGTCTCCTTCTTCCGTTCTCTCGCGTCATTTTTTTCTTTTCTCCCAAAAGTGTGTCCGTGCACGCGGTGCAATAATCCGGAAAATCGGGGGCGCGTGCTGCCTCGGCTTGCTGGTGGCATTTCGAGGATTTTCGCGCACAGGCGGCGCGCGCAGAGAAAGCCCCCGTGCGATTATAATTTTTGGGGATTCCCCCAGTGGAAAATTGTCCCGCGAGTGTTTACCCTTTGCTGGTGCGGATTTTTCACGCGCGGCCTACTGGCCCACTGCCCCTGTGTGTATTTATTGTCTTCGGGAATTTACGAGATTTTACTCGGAGGCGCGTGCTTGTATACAATGAATACCATTCTGTGGGACGATCACTCCGGGTATTATGATTGAGAGATAGGTTTTCGAGAGAGAATTTTGAGCACTTGATTGGCTGCTATTGAATTGTTTTGATTTGATGCGCTCAAATCAATTGAATTAAAATTAATTTAGTTAATTGGACCGTCAGCTCTCTTCATCTTTTGTTCTGTATATAAAAGTTATGTTAGTTCTGAATATAAAAGCTATCGGTATAAGTATTTTAACTTTATCGACTAAATGCTCCATCTATTATTTCATAATTCAAATATTAAAAAACGTCTGATTTCAATAAATTTTCAATCTCACTCAAAATACACTTTGAAATTGGATAATAATATTCATATTTTTTTAAACACAACTGTAAAGTGAATTTTGATGAAAATTCTTATGATACTTTGAACCCAACCGTAAAACATATAACGAAATCTTCATGCTAATTATTGCACCCAACAAAAACAAACAATCCACTCCAAAAAAAAAACATTGACGCAGTTTTCTCCCCATTGAATTCCACAAGAAAAAAGAAACCTCGCTAATCAATCAAATTAGTCAACCTCGAGCTCGCAGTTAACCGAATAATATTATTTTTCTTAATTCGGCCATAGAGTAGTGGTGACTCAAGTGGATGATTTTTTTTTTTTTTTTTTCATATCCTTCGGAATATAATTTCGGCCACGTGTAGATCCTTCTGAAATGAACAGTATAAGAAGCCTTTGTACCAAACGAGTATATAGGATTAAAGCAACCTCCTAGCCCCAGCCATACAATCGTTCTTCTTCTTTTTTTAATTCCTAGGAGAAGCCTGCGTCGAGTGAGTAGCACGAAACTTCAAGTGTAAAGTGCCTCGGCATAATATAACCGACGAATTATAATCCGTAGGCGTCGCGATCTCGCATGGTCATTCAGTATCAAAAGATTCTCCACTCTCTCTCTCTCTGACTCTTCTTTCTCTACGTCTGTCTTCTGCGAGCTTTTTTTATCGTAACTCGCGCTTTGGTATTATATAGTTTGAACGCAAGCGTTTAGTCGGTATAATTTTTCGAAATACAGCTGTTGAAAATTACTGTGCAGTTTTTTACATATACGCTTCCGTAATGTAAAATTCTGCAATGCTTTTTGTTTAAATAAATCTCGGATTATTGCTTTATAATAATATCAAAGCTACATACGTAATTTTTGTCATAATTCCCGAAAATTCCTCAATTAATATACCTTCGAAATCGAAAAAAGATACGAATAAAAAAAAAATAAGTGCGACGACCTCTATACGCAAACCGTTCCGTTACGAAGTATCTTCAATGGCGATAATATATGCAATAAAATAATATCATCCGTCCACTCAGCGAGAGCCAAGCGTTTTTCTCCGCTTGACCGGTTAACTTTCGTTCCGCCTCCTCAATCACGCATTCGGGGCCTCGAAACTGCCTCCTCCCTTTTATTCTTTCTTTCTCCCATTCCAGAATGACGGACCGAGCCGAAGGCATCCTTCGTGAAGCAATCGCGACTTCCTCGTATATATACGTCTTGATATTTATTCAAGACACCTTTTAGGCTGCGAGGTGTATACGATGATGTATCTATATAACTAGGCACGTTCCTCATATATATAGTGACAGGCTTTAAGTGGATCTTATGGGCTGCACACACGCGCGAGACGCGGACTACCGAACGAACGTCAGGTGAAGATGTTTGTTTAATGCTCTTGTCTAACCTTTGATAGCGCAAATTATTCTAATGTTTTTTCGTGTGATGGTTTCTATCTTTCGCATCACACCTGCGATTGCGATGACGTATAGCTTTTTTTTCTTCTTCGGGGCTGTTGCGTAGTAATGATATATTGAACGATCGTCTCTCTTGACTTTTTTTTCTAAATATTTTTCTTTGGCCCTCGAGTTTGCTACTTGGCTTGACCTATAACAGAAGTTCATTGCATTAATAATCGTACATACATTATCCGTTTCTCAAACCGTGAATATACATTTTTCTTCACATCACAAGTGAAGTTTAAAACGTATTTGTCAATTAATTCGTCTGTTTTGTTCTCTAATACGACTGTAGAAGATATTTCGTTCTCGTTCCACACGGTGTTTAGTGAATCCAAACGAGGCGTGCGACAGTTGTTTGTGTTATGCGTAAACGTGCGTATCCGACACTTGTCTAAAGGGGGGGAAGTGTCAAAAAAATTTTTTTCGAGGGTCGAGTCAATGGAGCATTTTTAGAATTTTTCTCGCTAACGCGGAAGGAAACTATACGCGCGGAAAAAAAATACTTCATGACGATCGGACAATTCCACTGAAATTACGTCTACATTTTTTTATTTATAGAATCACGTAACAATTGTTTTGAATGAATAATGAATTTATTTTTAACAAAATAACTGATTCCATTGCGATCTAAACAGAATGAAAGAAAAGAATAAACATGAAAAAATTTGAATTTTACAAATAGCTGGTAATTGGAGATCTTTTTGTGTGCAACTGATGGGTCATCCGGTTCCGGCTCTTATCTCAACGCAGTTTTCGTGAAGGTCTGATGACGTATTGTGGCTGCTGCATGGTCGTCTCTCGCGTTGTGCACATGTGGCCAACACGCGCTCACGCTCCCCATCTCCAATCTCCACACTCCACAACAGAATAGGCCAAGGCGAAGTGAAAATTTCATGGATATCATTGGATTTAAAATATGAAAACAAAAATTATTTTCAGCAAGATAATTTGTTTTACGTAACTTCAGAGAAAATGTTAATTTTTTTTCACTTTTTGCTCACAGCGTTTTATGTAAAAACCAAAGCTACAAATTATCGTAATAATCTACTTCAGCTGTATATAATACCGTCAATCTGAATTCCAATAGAATTGCAATACATAAATCATATCTTATCAGAGAGCGAATCGTGGGCGTTGTAAACTACAGTTCCTGTGTCTACCCCTTTTTTAGATAAAGTGATGAATAGTCATATTTTTCGTCCCTTATCGAACATTAGATAAACTCATAATTACTGTTTTCATTTATCTAAACTGTTTATCTTTACAAGTTGAAGACATTGACGTCTGGCTAATCATTTTCATTTTATTTTAACAAATACTTGGGACGAACCCTTTGTGCTACAACGTGAAAAAAAGATATAAGTACAAATGGCGGCCACGCTTACAAATACGCTAAGTGAATACGCAGGTTACGAATGTATAAATAGCAGATTTATTGGTTCCGATTAATTCAAATTATTCGTATAAAGTAAAAAAAAAATTGAAGCTTTCTCCGAAGGAAGTAATAGAAGATCTTTCACTACACGAGCGACTATTCACATCAACTTTAATTGAAAAGATAAGTGTATTTTGACGGAACATAAAACATTGCTTGAATCTATAGGCCATTGCGAATTTCATACATAAATATAAGATCATGGTAATTGCTAAGATATCAAAATTTTTCGTAGGTATATAGATTCTTGAAAAGAAAAAAAAAATTAAATACCTTTAGTTTCAATATAAAAACGACTTTTCGCACTCAATAACTCATACACGACAATAGATTCTTTAACCACACGTCACAATGCCAAAGTATCGAAGCCTTCTTCGAATCGATCAATCCCTTTTCTTACGTAAGCTGTATCCTAAAGGGTGAAAGAAGTTCTCTCACTTTATTCGAAGAAACTTTGGCCACCTAAGAGTGACACTCACAAAATAACAATACGGCGAAAATTCAGAACCCGAAATTTCCTCTAATAAACGAGTAAATAATTTCGGTCACGTTCCCATTTTTCTCTCTCTGCCGCGAGGACAATAAAGACCAAAAGCAACCAGTCGTCGAAATAGGATTATATTAAGCTGTCTCTCGCGCAGGCCTCGCCGAGTCAAAGTGCACTGGTATGTTTTGGTAGGAGCGCAGCCGTGCTGAAAAAGGAGTGAATACTGACAGGTGAATACCGCACCCGACGTCCTTTTTTTTTATATAGTGATGTCTCTCGCAGCTTCTCTTAGTTTTTTTTCTTATATGCGGCTCTCTCTCTCTCTCGTCGCACCTACGCGTGCAGTATATGTATTACGCGCAATCTGTATTTCCCACGTTTCTTTCGGTTTACTTGCGGCTGAAAGAGGGTTGCGCTTTTTCAGCTTGCGAGGGATTATGTCGATGTGACACACTTGCTTGCGATGTACTTAGTTGTGGGTAATATTTAGGTCACGTATATATTGTGGCTTGAATTAAAGTTTTGTTTTCTTCTTTTTCATGCAGAGATACAAACTTTAGTATATTTTCGGTTGAATTTTTTTTTTCGAGTAACAGTTACGAATTATGTGGTCGTTATTTTTTTCGTCGAATTGTTTTATTTTTATTGAATATAGATGTCAGCATAAATCTTCAAAATAAATAATTCTACACTGTTACAAATATCTTGTTTCGTGCATAATTTACTAATAAGATTTTATGATTTTTATAGGTATGGATCTTTTATTATCAAAGTATAAAAGATCCAATTTCATGATAAATAAACAAACCCAAATATTTATATCTTATTTCAGAAGACAAAGTCGCTTATGAACTATGAGACCCCTAAATTTTATATTCGTAATTTACACGGTAATACAAAAGCATTATTACGAAGCTTGTATAGCGCACAAATCTTTATAAAGTAATCACAGAAAAACTTTTAATCATACGGATAAGGTTTATTACGTAGATTCTGTCTCCTATAGCTGTTCCGTTATGTAAAATGCTGAGATATAAATTTTCTAAAATCAATATCGTTGCATATGTTAACGGAAGTTTGAATCAGGAGACCAAACTTCACTATCATTGGTTGAATTTTTTTTTCCAATTATTATCGGGATCTATGTGATAGTTATTTTTTTAGAGATTGGTTCTGTGGACAGTCACTCAATAGATGTCATTATCAAGCATTAAGAGAGATAAATCAATGGCAAAATAAAAAAGAAATATTTTGTAAGCTTAATTGAATAATCGTTAAATGTAAATAGCATATTCATTAGAGTACTGTTATTTATGAGCTGATAAAGTTGAAAAATATGTAACGAAACAAATGTATAACAGTTGTTCCGAAATTAATGCGCTAACAGTGCGTTATTAAAACATAAACTACTATAATTGACTTCTCCCACAACTTCTGGCTAAAAATGACAATCGATATTGAGAATATATACCTGACCAAGATATGGTATAGAGCATTAAAAACGAAAAGCTCAGCTCGAATCCTGTACATTTTTAACTTGTCTAAAAAAACTCAGTAACTCTTTCTATCCAAATTTCTTAGAACTCTAGTATCCTAGATCTGCTTGATAAACCTCGCCGTCTCCCATTCGTATAAACTTTATTCAATGCAAGCTGCGGATAGCTTGCATCTGTTATAATTCGGGAGTTTTTGGAATTGAAGATATACCCTTTTACAAGAGTGTCTTTCCCTGCACCGCATCTCTCCGTACTTCGACGAAAATATACCACGTGCACCTCAAACGCGACGTGTAAACTGGCACTTCCCTCGCTGAACGACGCATTGCCGCTTCTCATCTGTGTATATACAATGTGCCTCGAGTCCCTTTTCTTCGTGCGTAACACTGACAATGATTCTTCACGAAAGCCAAGTTGTATAACTTTGCTAGTTTCTACGAAATACATGTTTCTCGAGTTTCAAAACTATAGAGGCTTTTTAATTGATGGTCTTGTGGCAAAGATTTATATGCTTTTTCGTAATTTATTTATTTTCGTTTTGCTTTAAAAAATCAGAAAATCTTCATCAATATTATTCACTTTATTTACGTACAATGAGGTTTCTCTCAAAGATAACAAATATTGATCACAATAAACCTTTTAAAAATAAAAAAAAATAAAATTAATCGCCTTATACCGCGGCCGCGCCGATTAGGTGAAATATGCGCATCGCTGTCTTAATTCGAGCGTCTTGAATTTAAAAAACAACATTGACTAAGAATGTTACACGAGTTATTCACCTTTACGAAAATATACCATTTTGAGAAACCCTATTATTTAAAAAATCTAAATCTACGTTCTCCGATCGGAAACCGAAGTAATTTGATGTAAAACTAATCTATCAACTATGCAATTAAGAATCTATCAATCGCACTTTTACTTTGCTATTTTTGTTTGAAATATTATTTTCATTAATTAAGGACGTTTCCCTGTTTATAAAAATAATTACAGAATTTGATGTAAACCGAGAATATCAAAGTTGAGAGTGTTTTGAACTTACAGTAATTTTTTCAGCACATGTTATGTGCCAAATACCGAAGACGTCCTTATAAACAGGGAAACGTCCTTAAATTGAAGATGAAAAATAGATTTTTCAACATAACGGTAGGTAAATTTATATAGTTTTCAATCTTCTCTTATCCCTTAATAAATGATGGAAGCACATTATTCAACTACTCAATAGAATCTAAGAATAAATTTTGATCTTCAATCAAAATATTTTATTTCAGTCTTCCAATATAACCCAAACACTATATCCTCGTATAAATCATAAATCTATAATCTTTCTGGAACACCTGCTACTCGTTAATGTCAACCGCGGCTAGTATAAATTTGATCGTAAAACGCACTTCATCTCCTGCAACTTTCTTAGAAATAAAAGCGCTAAATGCAATACATAGCGAAGAAGAAGAAGAAGCGAGGCCATTAACCTCCGTCATTTCTTGACAAAGACGAGGGGCAAAAATCTAACAGTGGCAGCAGCAGCAGCAATCGTTCGGAAAATTGCAGCGTCGTCGGCGTCGTCGCCGGGAGGCCTCGTCGAATTATTTTCGCGGCCGATATTTCCATCCGTTCTGCCACCTAAACTTGCGCTAGGCTCGGAGCCAAAGTCAACAGCATGGCTACCGGGTCTGCCTCATCTCCTTCTCTCTCTCTCTCTCTCTCTCTCTCTCTCTCTCTCTCTCTCTCTCTCTCTCTCTCCGATCTTTTTTCTGCCTTCTTGCCTTTTTCTCGCTCAATCTGTCGCTCTTGGTCTGCATCTCTTCGGTTGTTTGAGGTCAGAATATCCGCGTTTTCAAAATTTATCTCTCAATGCATCATTGCGTATAAATGTTAATAAGGGATTATTATTCTGAAAGTGAGTTGGTTTGATGAGTTTCTTGATATTTTACGTTCTACTTGAAACGCAAAATAGTCAGCAGCTAGTGAAGTTGTTTTTTATTTTGAAATTATTTGTATTATATTCTCGAAAATTTCTTCCTCTTTGTCGCAATCAACAGCATTTTAAATAAGTACAATGTCGATTATACTCTGAATTTGCATTAAAAAGTCCAACAATGGTGACTAAATTTCGTTGGTGAAAACTCTGCTTTAGTAATATGAACCATCTATAAAATTTCCCAGCTTGATGATGACCAAATTATTTATTTTATAGTAAAAAATGACGACTAAAATTTTTCTAGTTATTTGCAACTCCGAAGATTTACGTTTTTTAAGATCAAGTTAATTCCAAAAGTTTCGAGAACGCTGAATTGATAATAAATTAGTATGACGTAAATGATGACGATGGGAATAACCCAAGTGTATGAAGCACACAGTTGTTATTTATTAATCAGTTTGAGCGTCATTATAACTTAAAAAATGAGGATTTGGAAATATTTTTCAGTTTGATTGATTCGAATTAACATTTCCTCAAAATAATAATGAACAATATGCATTTATCATCAAAATTTTACTTTTCTACTTGTTAATAACTTCAAATTTAGAACTGTAAACAATGTCTAAAGGTGTGAATGATGATTTCAACAATGATTGTACCAACTATTGTAAGTGCTAGTAATTATCGAGATTTGATATCGGTCTATATGAAAGAATATGTATAATAAATAATCATAGATACTTAGAAACCAGCAGATACAAATACGAGATATGATTGTTATTTGCTATTATTATCGCGAGTGCACAAGATCAATGCTAATGTTAACTAAAGCCAATAAACAATCATTGTACATGTAAGTTTTTCCAATGCGTTTTTTATATACATATACAAGCTCATTATTGTCTAATCATCTATCGGTGATGAATCACAGAGTAACAAGCTATTATTGCGCATTTAAATTTTCACTGCCGATCTGTTATAAATACAAGCTTATTTTCCTCTAACTTATCTGTTGACCGCAAGAACTTGGATAAGTTACAAGTTCAAAATCTACAATGTTTCTAAATCACATTAAAACGTTAACATTGTTGGCCTTCATTGTTTTTCTTATCAACTATACATGTGCAACACCAGAAGATCACGTGAAATTTGAACTGTCACCTAAGGGACGGCATGGAGTGATCATTGAACGTCTTGCAAAAAGGCAGGCACCATATCGCCCAGATGATAGATCAACAGATCGATTGAATCCCTACAGATTGCCACCGTATCGTCGCCCACAGGTAATTATAATTACTGGGACTTAAAGTAGTGGGCATTTAATAAAGTGAAATGAACTTATTCTGTAAATGTTGGTATATTTTTTACAAAAAAAAAGTTTCTGTTCGTGTAGCATTGAATTTTTATCTTGTACGGCCATTTCTGAAACGCATATTGATTGAATTCTCAATTTTCGAGAACTTTTAATATATAAGTGGAAAAATCAATAACGAATTTTAACGATTGTAAAAAATTATGGATATTATAAATAAGAATAACGATAGAATTGATAATTAATTATAAATTTAAAATTTAATTTTGCTACTTTTCCAAGTACTTTGATTATTATTTTTAATATTTAAATTAATTTTTATAGGGTAGAGACGCTAACGATGGAGTCGTATTTCCAGCTGTATGTGGACAATGGTTCAGCACTTGTTGAATGAATACAATTTACTTGAAATAAAAATTGTAGTCAACCTGCATTCTATTTTTAATAATCATAACTTTTTTTTTCAACTCGATATTCAAATAATTTTTAAATCACACCACACGTAGCACAAAATAAATCTTTCCTGAAAATAAGTACACCCATCTGCAGCTGGTATTTATCTTCATCGAATCTCAATTGGTCGCGATTTATCAATCAGCATCGAATTATTGAAATCCATTTTCAAGATCCTGCTTCTATTTTATCCGCAATGTTTTTCCCCATTCGCGTATATCTATATCGAGATATACTTGCCCATTATACTGTCAGCGACCCGTTGGCAAATTTCGAGTCTCGTGCCAACTTGGCCGCCGCTGTATAGCAGCAGCACTTTGCCACTCAGACTCGAATGCATTCTATATACATATAGATACGACGGACCAATGACTTTTCGAAAGCTTAACGGAAGCTTTAGTATATTTCGGCTTTCAAAGCCTCGTCGCTTTCGAAATCACACATATATATACGGTTAGCAGTGGCAGCGCAGCGGCAGGCTTGACGAAATTTTCACTTCTAGAATGAATTAGCACTTTGCCGCGTGATGTATGTGATTAGCATTGACGTATATCAACGTTGAATGAAAAATTGATATTAAGAAATGACACACTGTAACGTTAAGTACGCGTATCAAATTGATCGATGGTGATGTCGTATTTTTCCTTTATACCGTTCGCTTATTCAATCATAATGTTTCGTACGCTGTCATATCAAAATTCATTTACTCAATCGGAGATTTAGAAAATCTGTGGCAACTAATGTCTTCATATCGTAACTCATATAATGAGCCGGATCCCTGAATTTGGAATTAACTTCTTTATTGAACGAGTATATTGAAACGAAATATTCTTGAATATTGAAGCATCGAGCAATACGCACTCCAGTCGTATAGAAGAGCGAAGCTCAACAAACTGGAGAGGAGGCAAGCGATATATTTGCATCGGAATCGTCAATATTTTTTCGTGGAATACGAAAGCGAGAGAGAGAGAAAGAAAAAAAAAAGTAGGAAGAAGTCCTCTCGTCGGTGAAAAAGAGAGAATGACAACGGCAACCAAATTCCACTCGGAGATATATCCCACTCGACTGTGGTCTTTGCCCATATATACTTTTATGTATATCGAAGAGGAGCCGAGAGACTGACTGACTCCGTGAATGAAACTGGCCGCGAATGAATGACTCGCGAGCGCGAGCGCGAGCCTCTTCAGCGCGTGCATTATTATACGTAGGTACACTTCTTCAGTGAAAAGCGAAAGAGATATATCTCTTTCTAGTGCGAGTGTGTATGTGTGTATGTGTACGCTTCTCGAGTGTACGTCCTTTTTCTTCGTTTTTCTTACGCGCTGATAGAGAAGTTTCGACTGCGTTTCTCTTTCGGGTTCTGTCGAATTGCCATGGACGCGGTTGGGCGCTGTTTCGCAATGAAAATTTTTTTAAAGTATTGAGAAATGTAGTTTAAGTTATAATTGACAGCGCGCAGTAGATATGCATTGTTAAATATTTTATCGTATTTCGTATTCGAAATGATTATCTCACTATTATAACAATTCCCGGAATACCCATTCAATAATATTGAAATCTATATAGTCTCCCTGTATTTATAATAATGACAATATTTCTTAACCGAAAGTCTAATAATTCATGTTACGAAATCTAAAGATAATTTATTGAACTAATAAAATTTTGCGAATTACATTAAACAGCTGACAACTGTAGCATTATAGTAACTTTCAAGATATAAAGTATTGAAGAAACCATCGAATCGTATGTCTCTTTGTATTTGTAATAATGAGAATAGTTTTGTAAAATGAAGTTTAATAATTCGTTACGAAATCTAGCGATCATTTAACGAACTAATCAATTTTTGAGAAATTGAACAATCGTAAATCATAAGATTTCACCCACTCGAGACCGCGATTTTCGATTCTAATTAAAATTCTTTCGTTAAGCGTAATCGAATAAAAATAAATTTCACGCAATTATAAAAATTATGACAGTAAAATCAATTAAAAATCTTTTAAAACATCATCAATCTCGAATGACTTTCAAAAATTGCAAATAAAAAGCATAATATATTCACATACGAAGCAATTCAATATCCCGAAGAAAACCATCGAATTGCATTTAGCATTCCAAATATCCATCACAATAAATTGAATGCTCGCTGTAAATATTTCGTCAATCCCATTGTACGAAAAGAAAAAAAAAAGCTCAACTCCTCCCTATCCACAATGCCAACCCTCCGTCTCTTTCACCAACGCGCATCTCTCTGTGTCCGTCTGAATTATGTTTGATTTCTCCTGTCTGTTGGCCAGCAGCAGCAAGCAGCGGCAGTAAGCAGCAGCAGCAGAGTTCTTCATTCGTTGAGAATTCTGCCATGTCATAGTGTGGTGTGTGTGCTTCGCGCGCTCGATTTATTTTCATTTTTCCGAGTGAGAGAGCGAGACTCTTTCTCTCTTCTTCGTGCATAGCGTGACTTGGTATTAAAATCATCATCGAGAGATTGGGCGCGTTTTGAAAGGGATACGGCTTCTTGCAACGACAGCAGCAGGTTGAGAGAGAGAGAGAGAGAGAGAGAGAGGAAGTCACTGCTTCTTTTTTTTCTCTCTCGACTCTCTTCTTGAGAGTCACGAGTGCGTGCGGGGGTTGACGTGAAAATATTGTTACTGCTGCCGAGTGTCTGCGCTTATATACGTCCCAAGTGACTTTCTTCAATGTAAATGGCCTCAAACCTCAAAGATTGATATGTTACCTGCGTTTATTAATCAGCACTTTCGTTCGGACTTTATATATAGTATACGTGTGAACGGCAACTGCGCGGCCTAAATGAGATCGTATCTAGACGTCCTGTGAAAGACGTAAATTAGGCCTTTTTGATCGTGAGACATCGGATTCATACTAATGTGTCCCCTGAGGCATGATAATTTTGTCAAATTTTTGAATCTCTGTAGAATCGTGGCAGATAAAACTCGGTACGTCGTATAGAAATAGTCTTATTATAATTATAACGATAATGGGTTGACAGCTTTTACCGTTAGAGGGATGTCAAACTAAGAGAATCTTTAGTAGAAAAATTATCATCTATTGATATTTTCGGAGTGGGGACTTTATTTCAACATGAAATAGACTGAATTTGATACAGTTGTGTAAGCACACTCAATTCTTTCGATGCACAATTATTTGTATTAAAATATTTTACTGCAATAAAACTTATCATTGAATAATTGAATAAATAAGTAGATGATGTTGAATAAAATAAGTAGATAACCGTAGCTTTTTTAATCATCTAGTAATATTGTTCATTATATTATAAACAAGTTGCGTTAGAATATTATTAAAGTAATGATTCACTTGATAAAAATTAAATATATATTTTTCATCTCAATCACTTTATGCAAATGATACTTTACATTACAAAATCTCTGAATCAACATTTCCCAATTCTCAAAATCAATGTTCAAGCATGTCTCCAAAAAAAAGGCAATCAAACCAAATCCAGCAAAGAAGATCACGAAGATTTCCGATCGATCAAGTAACACGTGATGCTCACTTCAGGGACAACTTTTCCACGGGTTCTCCGGTTGCCGATCGGTCAAGAAGAGAAGCATCGCCGTACGTGTCTTTCACCTAAAAAAAAAGGAAAGAAGAAGACGAAAAAAAAGAGTCGCTAGCTTGTCTCCCGCGAGAGTAAGCAAGTCCCAATGGGCGGTGCCTGGCGACAGGTTCGTGAGGCGATGAAACGAAAAAGCCCACGCTAGACACGTTGGCGACGGAACTAGTAAAAGTCGAGCTGGTGGTGAGAACGATTCGATCGAGCGACGAATGATGCTTCGTTGACTTTTTTAGGCGTTCATAAAGCTGTTGTGTACGAATTTCGTGGCTTATTCTTTGCAAGTGCCTTTTTTTTAATGAAAATTGACATTTTTTTCTTTTTTTATGTGACACTGCCAAATATTAAAATAAATAATTATCATTATGATTAGATCTATAATTATTTATCAGTATAATCACAAAATATGTATTTCAAAACGACTATACCTCATTGACACCCGCCAATTCAGTCATTAAACACACTACATCAAAAACCTCAAGTATAAAGCAAATCTCCGAATCACCAACGAAAACACGAAAAAAAAAATCCCGTAAGAATTCTCTCGTCGAGGAATCTTGCGTAGGTAGCGAACCGAGCGAAATCAAGGCATCACAAACTAAACGGCAGGGCGGGCAAAAGCGACGTATAAAGACAAACGAGCCGTTATATAAGCCCCATGCCGTGCGAGCTCCTCCTCGGTTCTTTTCTTTTTCATCTGCATATATCGTGCTCCTCCTCTTCCTTTTTCCGGAGTTGTCAATTGCGACAGACGCGGGCTTACTTTCGAATCGCGCGCGCCGATGAATCGAGGAAAACCTCGATGCACGCAGAAACAAAACGTCCGGTGATCGAATTGTTTGTTTTGCTTGCCGAATTGCTCTCGCGCGAACAATCGAGGAGGTGGAGGTGAAGAAGAAGGAGGGCCAGGGAATTTTCGTCTGATTGTTGTTTCACGATTTCATGACTATTACTCTAAGTAGTCGTTGTTTGTTTGCCGACGTTTCAATTAATGGCTGACACTCTATAGTAACATCTTCATTTCGCGCGTGAAATTGTTTTCTTTTTTTTTTCGCTCGTATCGGGATAACTTGCGAAAGAAATAACTCGCGATTGATTCAGTCTGTTTTATCTGAAAATACAAAAATAAATGACAGTTATGTAGTTGCATTGACTGAATCCGATTGATTCATGTAACAGTATACGTATATAGATGTCACGTGTTAACGCGGAAACATTTAAATTTGCAGTAATTTCAAACATCGGAAGAAGACAGAAATAAAAAATATTTTAGATAATTATATTGTACATGACTATTCGTTCAGTTGACTTATACTGCGCTGAATTATTTTTACTGCTTCTTGCTAGCTACATCTACTGGTAATTTTTGTAAACAGTAGTTGACTCGTTGAACCCCCCCAAATAAACAAATAAGGAAATTATTACGATTATGCTAAGAAAGAAATTCAATTAAATTTTGCGATAGATATCCATACGTATCTTTGTAAAAAAAAACAAAAAAAAATTATTCATGGACATTTGAAATACGCACACAAGTTAACGAAAGAAGTCGCTACGCCCAAAACCTCGAATAAATAAAATGAATATCCAGAAAAAAGAAAGAAACGTTCAACACGTCGCTCACTGCAACACTCGCGAAGAGCACACTCTCGACAGATCCCAAAAACAGTTTACAGCACTACTCCCGAGGTAAAGTTAATTAATTGATCAAGCTCAAAGGCATAGCTGCAAGCAAGCAAGCAAGCAGGCAGGCAGGCAGGCAGGCCGACCCATAATCCTTATTTATTGATGTATCGTCTTGGAAGCTGTAAGCAGTAGGCAGGTCAAAGGGAGTGCTGCTTGGATCGATTGATGTTCGATCAGGGTGTGAACATCATCATCGTCGTCGTGCGTTCGCATCGTTGCATGCTATATAGCTACACACACACACACACACACACACACACACACACACACACACACACACACACACACACACACACACACACACAC
>JAWWMK010013970.1:0-12767 GCA_035047105.1 Galeopsomyia nigrocyanea
AGAGAAGAGAGAGAGAGAGAGAGAGAGAGAGAGAGAGAGAGAGAGAGAGAGAGAGAGAGAGAGAGAGAGAGAGTGAACATCTCGCAACGTTAAAGAGCCGCCTCATAACACAACAAGCGTGCGTAAATTCCATTCCGCACTTTGCCTTAAGCTTTCTTCGTCGTCGTCGTCGTCGTCGTTTGCAAACCCTCCTTCATTTTCGAGAGTTACGCTTATGTACACACTCGCGCCACCCTTAAAATCACAATCTGTAAACGTAGCCCATAATCGCCGCGAGAAAAGCACAGCAACGCTATATATACATGCGCTTGCGCACATATATATCTATACAAAAGCTTTCTCTCTAACGTCTGCAGTGCGCCGCGAGAGAAAGTGAGTCTCAGCTCGCTGGACCGCGGCAAATTAAATCAGCGGGGAATCGCGAAGAGAGAGAGAAGGAGAATGATGAAAAAAAGAAGGAAAATCCCTTTGTACGCCAAGACAGAATTTCATTTTCCAACGGCGGTGGCGGCGAGCTTCATTAAAGAAAAATACATAAATCGGAACCAACCTTATATATACCTCCTCGGCGAAATATTAAATTATACGTCCAGACGGATTCTTTCGCTCTGCGACGACGACGACATTGTTGATGATTTTCACGTATCTTCCAGCGGCAGCTCGTTATATACTTTCTTTTCTGTACGTAAATTATGCCGAACCTTACTTTCTTTCCTTCTTTTCTTTTCTTTAGCTATGCTTTTTATTACTTTGGATTGTGCGAGTGAGAGAGGGAGTACTACTTCGAGAGACGTTCACGCGGGGAATATGAAAAAGGATTTACGATTTTCAAGTGAGAGAAAGAAGCACATGCTCGCGGATGCGTGGAATTTCATTTTCGTGACTTGACTCATCTCTCTCTCTCTCCCTCTCGCCTACAGTAATATTTATTCGGATTTTCTTTTGTTACTTCAGTGTATCGACGTATGAAATATATATCTCTACGCGCAACAATTATATCGTCGACTCAATCGAATACGATAATTTGCACTGTAAAAGCATCAGCGAGATACATTTCTGCGTCCGAGTGAAACTACAATAATACAAGCTTGCGAGAGGCCAACACACTATAAGCACAAGAAAAATGAGACAAAGCTGCTACGTGCCTTAGGAGTAACATTAAAACTCTTTTACGACTCCAAATCTGAACAATACCCCATAGAGTCGAAAATAACGTCGGGTGGTAAAGGTCGAAGCGAGCAGGCAAACCAAAGCCACGCACATACGATTCTCTTTCCCCTTACTCGCTTTCTCTCTCTCTCGTAAAATGCACCTCTCTCTCTCTATGGATCGTACTGGGAATAAACATAAACAGAGCTCGAGTACAATGGAAAAAGAGAGATATAAGAATGGGGGAGGAGGAAAATTACGATGAATTACGGGGGATGCTTTGTTTTTATTGATTGCAATTAGCTGCCAACTATTGCTTGGGGATGATTTTATTTTCTTCTTTTCTTTATTATTATTTTGCTTTGAGATGTATTTATTGAAGTGCATTGGCAATAAATGATAGAGGCTTATTATTATTATTATTATTTGGGTGAATTGTTATATTTATGAACGATATAGAAATGATTGTTGCATTACGTTTTACGCGTGTACAATTCAGTTGCAACTACTGTGATTATTTTTGTCATTGAAAATCAGTATGAAAAATCTTCAAAACGTCAAATACTCACTTTACAAGCTCGATTTACTAAGGTCGTCAGTAGTTTATAGTAGTACTGCCATTCAATTAACGGTATCGAAATGATCTACTTATCTTCAGATATATTCTAGTTGCAAACAAACTTACTACGTATAATAGCGAATACGTGTCTAACCGCCACATGCTGGGAAAAATTTGCATTCAAAAATTAACCTTTGATTTGTTTAAAAATGTTGACTGAATCTCAACAATCCATAAATATCGAATTGTGTATAAATAAGAAACATTGCAAAATGTCAATTTTCTTCGCGATCACAAATTATTAATTTTTATCAGCACTCAAAGAAAGAAAACGAATCAAACAAAAAGAAATTCCAATTTAAAAAAAAAGCACTTACGCTCGCTCTCTCAAATCACGCGCGACACACACACACCAAAGTCTATATCGCGCGCGGAAATTCGCTCATTCGGCAGCCAGTGCAGAGAGAGAAAGAGAGAGAGAGAGAGAGAGAGAGAGCCGACAAGCATCGCAAGAGCGACAAGTCCTGCGCGCAATGGCTAATCACTGCGACAACACTTTTGCCGTTAGCCCAACCCTCCTCGTCCCAATAGTATCGTGCAAAGCTTTCTCTCTCTCTCTCTCTCTCTCTCTCTCTCTCTCTCTCACTCGCTTGCTCGCGCGCGAGGGGTTATATACAGAGGACAACTCAATAAGCTCTAGCAGAGAGAGAGAGAGAGAGAGAGAGAGAAAGCTTAAACAGTCTGTAGGGAGGGAGATTCACGTTTTGGAATGGAGCCAATCGAAATCAGCGCCGAATCAAAGAGGAAGACACGCCGCTCGCTTTGACGGACAGTCGTATACTATATATACCCAACGCGTTGACGATATATCGATTAGTTTCATAAAAGGCTCACGTATACTCACAAGCATGTGCGTGTATGTGTGTGGGTTATGGTATAACCCTCGGTCGTTAAGTAAATGTAGCCAACGGCAGCGGCGGCGAGGAGTGCTCTCGTAAATCTCTCCAAGTACGTATTAAAATTCCTCCGGTGAAAATTCCGGCACATGCCGCTTACCTATCCTACTACCTACTACGTCCCCCCCCCCCCCCTTCTCTCTCTCTCTCTCTCTCTCTCTCTTTCCCCGCACGGAATTGCGTTTTCGCAGCTCGAGCCCTCGAGCGATCGCGCAAACGGGGGAGCGACTCACTCGCTCTTTCTCTTTTTTTTTTGTTCTTTCGGCTCTTGATTTTTCTTTCTTTCCCTTCCTCTCCGCGAGCGCGTGGCAGGCTTTGCTTTGCTGTGGAAAATTGGCAAACAAAGAGCTGCCGCGAAAAACCGAGGATTCTTTTATTTTATTTTATTTTTTTTTGAAGGGTTTTAGGTATGTGAGACTGCGAGGTTGTGTATCGAGAGATTGTAATGCAAACGTGGTGTGTATGTGTGAACACACGCATGGCAAACTTTTTTATTATATTTGTTGTCCTGCTTGGAAAAAAAAATGTATTGGTTAATATGGAGAATTTGTTTTTTAATCATCTGTGATGTTTCTTGATCATGATAAATCTTTACAAGTTTTTAATCGATACAGACATAGCAACAAATAAAAATGATTGGGATAGTTTCATTTCGTTTACTTCTATAACATTTTTCAGCCAATCTATACTTACTTATTGCAAATAGAGATTATTTTATAGTACACAAGAATGAAAATGCGATCAAGCTCCGCATAGCGGATAAAACGGATACTTGTATGAATATGTTATGAAAATAATTGAAATATTGGTTCCATCTAGTAATCATGAATTTTCAATCAAAGGAACGATGCGTGTCGCGAAAGCCGAAGCACAGACGAGCTAAAACAGTACCTAAAATGATCAGATATAAAATTTAATTACGGTATGACAGCAACTAAATTCTTCTATACATTATCAATCTGCATTAAACTTATATAGTGAAATCAAATGCCATCTATCGATAAAACGATTGCTCTGAAAAATCTTCCATCAATTAAAAAAAGCAAAAACTCGATTTAATTTTTTCTTCTCGAACTAGACAATCTCGAATTTTTTTTTTTGTAGCTCCCTCTAATTTAACGAAGTAAAAAAAAAAGCAAATAACCCGCGGTTTACAGCCGAGAGAGAAAGAAGCTTGCAAGTCGAGCCGGGCAACAAGAGAAAAAGTTTCTTCGAGATACGGAGAAAGGAAAAAAAAATAAACGAGAAAAAAAAAGAAAGAAAGAGAAGCGCATGGATTAAGACGGATAGTCCGCGAATCGCGGAGGGGAATTAAAAGTGGAAGCATCAGCAATACTTAATGAAGTGGTAATTAGACGAAGGGATGGAAGTCAGTCGCGGCTTTAAGAAAAGGGAACCGGAGACAAAATAGTCTCCGATCGAGAGACGCGAGCACGACGAGAAGGCAGAGCAACAATTGAAAGCGAGACTTTAAAGTTCCTAGGAGTTTCGACCCTCCCCGCGTACAATTGGCTGCTGCTCGCTGTTGCTGTCGTCGTTTTATTTCGGTGCTTTCAAGTGAACAGCGCGGCTAATTAGCCAACTTTTCCGCGAATTTTTTTTTTTGAGCTAACCGAGCGGCTAAACGTACAATGCTGTCCGGACAACAATGTTCGAAAAGTTTATTAACCAGCCCTCAGACTTTCCTATTGTACGAGCACTCGTTTCCCGTTGAATTTTGTATACTCTAATGAACAGAAAGCAAAAAAAAATGTAATAAAACCGAATTGCATATAGCGAAGGATTGGTTTCGCAATATGTCAGCGAGCTATAAAAGCCGACTATAACGAAAATCAAAGGAAACAGATTCGCGCGCAGAAGGGTGGAGAGTTTAAACTGATTGGAAGCGACGTTGGATGATGAAGAAAGGGTCTAATAATTAAATTTCACCGTGCGCGCACACCCGCCGCCCAGTTGCGCTCTACTCTCTCTCTCTCTCTCTCTCTCTCTCTGTCAACTTTGTCGGGCTAAAGTTTTAAGCCTTGAAAATTGAGTACCGATCTGCGATATTTTATGAAAATAAATCCTCGCGATAATAGTTTCGGCATTATCGAATCGTTTCCAAAAATTCGATAATTATATTATTCGCCTAATTGGCAAACGTAAAGTTCAACGCAAAAAAATTCTGACAATAAAAAAAAATGAGAGAGAAAGAGAACTATAGAAGCTGAAGCTTTCTTGGCAGACCGAGGGATCATAAAAAGTATAGAGGGCGAAAAAGTGGGGTGGTGGTGGGCAATTTTCCGGGAGAAAACATCGAAAGGCTCTTTTCCCGCGGGGCTGCTGGTGCTGCGCAAAAAGGTATAATTGAAAAGCGCCGAAAACTCGAGAAGAGCACCAAACAAGCCGCACAAAAGAAGGAAGAGCACGCTGGAATACACAAAAAAGTGAATTTTAATCGACGGAAAAGGGCTGTGCGCGTGCTCGCGGACGGGTCAAGATGAAATGCGAAGGGGAGAAGAATAAGAAAAAAAAGAAGGATCCGACCGTAATCGAGTGAAAGTAAGAGTCGAGGAAAAGGAAGATTATTGTGTATATATATATATATATATATATATGCTTTGGCGCAGCTGCGGCGGCTTTACTGTTTCTTGAGTGCTCGACTTGAGTACTGGCGCGGTTCATTGATGTGCGATAGATGTTACGAAACTCTCTCTCTGTGTAAGTCGAAGAGCTCTTCTGTGCTCTCTCTGAGAATCAAATTAAGATATCTTCTTAATCTTCACTCGAGTATTATGTAGTATTCAGAAGTGATAAGTAATAAAGTTAGTCAAGTACGTGAAATAAAAGGCAAGTTTCTTTGGTTATTTTTATTTATGCTTTGGGCGAGACGAGCAATTTCAATGGATTTATTTGTACGATAAATTTCATTCTACGAAAAGAACAATTCGTTCAGGTCGCAAAAGAAATCTTTGCTTTATCGTTGAAAAATATAGATCAAACGTCAGCTTGGAATTACCAAATTTTCGAAAATAAATGTCGAAATGATTTCATAAAATATTTTCAAGACAGAAACGAATATCATTGAAAATCTAGATCAAAGGAAAAAAAAATCACGAAAATCCCTCTTCCTCTTCCTCGAAGAAGAAAAAAAAAATTCCAGTCAACGTCGCTTCGCATATAACGTCCCTCTCCCGTCGACGTCGTCGGCGGCTAATATATGACGAGTGGCCACAAGTTCGAAAAAGCAAAAAAGAAAAAAAAAATTCGTATATATACGCCGAGGTAAATAGGAGTCCGAGGGTTGGATTCTTAATACCACGAATTCCGAGGGATAGATGGTTCACGCACGAGCTCACATCCCTTCGTTATTTGCCGTCTCGCTGGGCTATTCTCTCTTCTTCTACTTCTTTTCCTTTTTTTTTTCCTTCAACTCGAAAGAGAGAGGAGAGAGCATTTCCGAGCGAGCTGTTACATAGCCTCTTCAAATCTACGGCCCACTGGCACGAGAATCGGCTACAACGTACTAGTATATATTGCCTTTAACAAACGTCCGCCGCCACCGCGAGTAGAAAGCTTATGCTAATGGATTTACGCTGATGCGCCCCGCGTGATTTTTTTTTTAACACGCACGAAAAGCTCCTCTCTCTCTCTCTCGCATCTCGCACTGAAAGCTTTTTAAAAGGTTTCGCTAATCGTATACTTTGCACTTCGTTCTATATACCGGTTACATCGGCTTGATCAAGCGGTCGCGTTTAAAACTGTGTCAAACGAACATACAGTTTCAAAATTTTTCTTTTCTTTTCTTTTCTCGTGATCGATTGAGTAATAAAAAAAAAAATCAGTTGACGGCTACAAGAATTATTCTACTCGTAGAGGATTAATGTGATCCTCTGTGTTCGCGCGTGTGGAAATCTCCCATCAATTTATTATTTTTTTTTTGAGGGTGCTATACACGCTGGAACATCAGTCAGGATTTCACAAACTTATCAATTCTCGCGCGAGAAGGTATTACGATAACAATGCATAATAGGCGAAATTTGTCACAAGTTAATCAACGTATCCTTCCCCCTTCTTTCGGCTTTTTCCTTAAACCTATCTATTAATCCAATAGTACACTACCCCTAGTGTATGACAAATTCATTGTTTACCTATGTCAATATTGATCGTGTAAGCCTCCCTAAAAGGGAAGATTCTCTTTCTCTCTCTTGTTTCGGGGGTGACGCCAATTAGGGACACACACGCGAGGAAGAGAGAGAGAGAACCAAAAAAAAAAACATTTTTCTTGGGCAAGGTTGCGTGGATTTTCTCGTTTCGTCGCCCACCCACGCGCGCGTGTGTGTGTGTGTGTGTTGCTGCTGCTAGTGCAGAGAAGCGAGTGGCTTTCGTCGTTTTCGCTTGATTGAGTTTTCGACTCTTCTTTCAACGCTCTGCTATATACGCTCTACGGATTATACCAGTTGAATCCTTGTTTTTTTTTCTGCTCTCTTTCGACTACTGCGACTCTTCGTTTCTCTCTCGCTCTCTCTCTTTTTTATCGTGGATATGGGAGGTAGAAAAGACTCTTGCCCGAGGATTGGCCGAGTTTAAAAGGCGATTTTTCACTTCGTGCCTCGCGGCTCCTTGCTACTACTATCCATTTGGATTTTTTTTTTTTTTTTGCTTCGGGGCGAAATACACGGCGACATCGAGTTTCCAATAACGTCGTTTACTACTATTTCTAGTTTTTTGAAAAATAATAATTTTGCTAGAGAGAACTCGAATTTTCAAATTCACGCATCTTAACTTAACATATTGCTAAACTTAATGCACGAATTCGCACCTATCTCGCGAGAGAGCAAAGAGCTCAACTCTCTACGAAATTCCACTTTAAGTTCGGCATAAGCTCGAGTATATATTATTCATCATATTTAGAATATTCAAAGTATTAAGAGAGGCAGAGAAGCGCGAGGAAGACCAAGGCAAAAAGAGTATATAACGCCTCCTCCCCTCCGCACCCCCCCATGAATTATAATATTGACTTGGAAAAGTCTCGCGCGAGCGAGCGAGCGGCGCCACTGGTGAAAAGTAGATTAATTTCGAACTATCATAGTGTGCCGTGGAAATATACGTTAAGGTTACATATATAGCGCGGAATAACTAATAGAAGTTTGGCGTAAAGTCTGCGACGTATATAAAGTTTGCTAATTAATCTGAATTTACTCATACACCTATCACACTTTAGCGAAAGTGCCGACGACACGGAGAGACGCTCCTTTAACTATCGCGGAGGATATGCAAATCGTAACGATTATTAATTTCAGGTTTGGACTTTTATTTTTGAGACCCCCCCGGACATCTATATAGATATACAAATGCATGCGAAAACAGGCGACCCTTTGTTCCATGATTATTTTTTGATGAAACAATATTAGGATTAGACAAATTTATGACAAATACCTTTCGGTATGTAGTTTGCGCTGAAGCAATTCCGGATATTTTTGTGCAGTCATTTAATCGGAAAAAAAATTAGAAATTGAATAAGAAATCCAGCTGTCATCGACGTAAACAAAACAAATGTGAACGCGTTCTTTGTTTATTATTGATTTTATAACCTGAATTTTGATCGCGACTTTTAGGATGTTTTTCTGATAAAATGGCTGCACATAATCATACAGAACTGCTTTAGCGCAAACTACATACTAAATAATATTTGTCATAAATCTGTCGAAGTCTAATTTTGTTTCATTAAAGAATAATCATGGAGCAAAGGGTCGCCTGTTTTCACACGTGCTTGTATATCTATATACATGTCCGGGGGGGGCCTTAAAATATATAAAGTTGAACGATTATAAACGTATTTTGTCGATTCGTTTTCAATTAATTATAAACACACCGATAGATATATTTTCAATTAAGCTTAAAAATAACAACAGCCTCAAAAGTTTGCACACAATACACTATATGGGATTTGCAATTAGCACACTGGTTATTGTTTTTCCCCTCCCTTCTCTTCCCTCGAACCAAAATGTAATTTGATCATCCCGCGATTAGTATTACGAAACACAATTGATTTACCCCGCGGGAGTGTCTATATATAAAAGCGCGGAACAAAAACCAAGCACAAAAGCGAGAGATTACATATACACAGCGAAATATAATGATTTGCCGACATATTGCAAATAATAATCGCGAGATTCACTGGCAAATCATCAAGTCGCGATAATTCTCTAGTTAATAATGCAGAGAGAGAGAGAGAGAGAGAGAGAGAGAGAGAGAGAGAGAGAGACAGAGAGAGAGAGAGAGAGAGAGAGAGAGAGAGAGAGAGGAAACTCACGTCGGCGAATTTTAGAATAAATAATTCACTCGCCCATCCTCGCGAGTTTCAATCAGCCAGATCAAAGCGAAAGCTCGGCGAGAGTATGTGTATGCGTGTGTGTCTGGATTAAAGGGTTTGTGAAATCATTGCGCGGACGAAACCTAATAAATTCCACGTCCGTGCACATATACGCACCGCAAAAGGACTATATACACACACACATACCGAAAAACAGCGGTTTTTTTAAGCCCCATGTAATGTTCGTGGGGATTATCGAGAATTTGGTACGTGAAAAATTTTTTTTTCTCACGACAGGTACGCGAGTGTGTTTGTGTGATAATTTTTATTTATCCTACGAGTTTTCTCACATGCCACGCGTGTATTTTGTTGGGCTTGAGCAAACAAAAACAAGATTCTATAGAATAAACGTGTTCGCGGAAAACGTATCAAAACAAACCATCCACCCTTACCTTTGTCGGTAAAAGCAACTTTTACACACACACACATCCGCGCGCGAGAACGTAGACGTATGGGCTTGGATAAATACTGCGTTAAATTTTCCCTCTCTCGTCGAACGCTCTTCTCTTGAGTATTTTTAAAGTTATACGTGTTTACTTTAAAAAAAAAAAGAAAAACTTTATTTCGCGACAGTATTGTATAAAAGACTTTGGTTAAAAGATTGTTTTTAAAGTTAAAATGCAGGCAAGATTCATTGAAAGAAGAAGTTTCGCGAAAGAATATCTGTGGGCAAGAAGAAGAAGAAGACAGGTTGACTGAAAGTTTAATAGTCGCTTTACTTTGATAAAAACTTTCGCAGCAACATTAATTAAACTCATTATTTACCGTTTTCCTTCTTTCTCTTCTCCTCGCGAGCGGAGTTAAAGGCCGTCTCATTAAAGGATAAACTGGCATCTCCGTAGAGCTTGCAAGCTTCTCTTTTTCATACTTTCTTAAAATCACAATAATTGCAATTATCCTATTCGCCCCGCCGCTGTAATTTCATCAAAGTCGAGGAAGAGAAAAAGAAACGAAAAACCAAAAAATTTCAATTTATCCTATGAACAATTCGCGTTAAGACTCGGTTAAAACATAGGCAATCATAGCGCTCATGTATATGCATAACGCAACGTGTCCGAGTCCGTGAACGCGAGGTCCGTTCGCATTTCAATTTCAGACTTTAAATTACCATTATATAATCCCACCGCAGCGAAGAAACTCTTAACCACCCATAAAAGAAAAAAAAAAAAAGCTCGCAACTCACCGACGCAGTGGTATCCATCGGAAATGTCCGCCCGCACTTGTACTTGAACTTGGCTCATATCATCGAGACGCTCGTTGCACCACCAATAATAATAATAATAAAAAAAAAGAACAAATCGAAGAGAAAAAAAAACAAAGAAGCACTCGCACTGTTATTCTAAATATAAATTCGTCAAATCATCACAAATCGACGATCGAGCAAAACACTGGCGAAGAAAAAAAAAATCTGAAAAAATATCAACGATGCGTATATATACGTATACAACGCTCAAAAACACGACACGTTGGAGTCGATGCACACGGCGATACTGAAAACAGAAGAGCTAGCAGCAGCCCCCAGCAGCATCCGGGCGGCGCTGCTATATAGAAGGTGACGATGGTGGTGGTGGGGTGGATGGGTGGTGGAATACGAGCGCGCGCGCGCGCGCGTCGGCCGTTGCGCACCACCCCGAGTATATATACCTACTATAGCCAGGTACTACTACTACTACTCTCTTTCTCTCTCTCTCTCCTTCTGCAAAACCGAGCGAAGAATGGCTATCGATGCGCGCACGCCAGCGAAATTGATAAGCGTTACTACCTCCTGTCTACTTCTTCTTCTTCGCATCCCTGATGCTTCTGCTGCTGCTGTGCTTGTGGTCGTAGTGGTGGTGGTCAGCTAGGTGTTGTTGGCTTCCTTTCCCTTGCCGTGAGAGCTTGCAAGCTTCGCGACAATAAGGGGTGAGAGTTGAAAATTGATTTTACGCCTTTTATTTTTTGATTAGTAACGAAGAAATGTTTTATGTTATATAAATTTTGATTTATTTACTGCTCTTATAGCAAATTATACACGTGAGTGATAATTGACGTGTAATTATTCGATTCTTCGCGGAATTTTTCGACCCGACAAATGGCAAAATATATTGACGAGTCGACATTCCAAAATACACACAAATACACGATGCATCAGCAGACGAAACGAAGAAAGAATATTCATTCCTATAGACATTCTTAATTGACGAATGGTGATAAATCGTTGCAATCAAGGCGCTAAAGGTAATAAATCTACAAGAGAGAGAGAAACTAAAACGAACTATACCAACGGAAGCTATATACACGCAATTGCAAGCTCCAAGAGAGAATACACAGTCAAAGTAAAAATGAAGAGCGCGAGAACAAATAAAGACAGAGCGACGGAGTTAATAATAAGAAAAAAGTACAATGGGCGTAACAGAAAGAAAAAAAAAACGAAGGCGCAAAAAATTTAAAAGACAAACGAAACGTATAGAGTAAAGGAGATGGATAACAAAACATCGAAGGAGCGAAATAAACTTCGGGGAAACGGTGTTTGTAAGGGGTGAGGGGAGGAGGTAAAAGCAGTGAGACAGATGTATATAGCTCACGGGGAAAGTCAATTCGGTAACAGAACCTGGAAGAGAGAGAGAGAAAAGTAAAGTGTATTTGTACTTGCATCCGGGGGTCTGGCCGTATTTGTCCTATTACTACTTAAACTTGAGAGAGTGAGTGAACACCCAAGTATTGCCTATCATTGTATTTTTTTTTCTTCTTCTCTCTTTTTCTGCGTTCTATTTGTACTCCTCTTCCCTATATACCTATTCTTATTTTTTTTATCGCGTGTTGTTGTTGTTCGTTTTTTTTTTCCGCTGTATAACCTTTCCACGCTTGGTGAGAGGAAACTGTGCGTACACGCGAGTAAAAAGCAACTTCCACGCTGTTAAACTGTTTATTAGAGCGTGACCTGCGTTGCTGTTGCTTCGACGAGCAATATGTACGTATTGCTCGTCTTTATTGATTTTTTTTGTTTGTTCTTTTTTCGTTCGCGAGATTAATACTTCGCTTGTTGATTCGTAAAAGAGTAAATTGAAAAATTGTAAAATTTTTATCTGATAAAAATCAACAAAATATTCGTACTCGATTTTTCGAATTTCGTCGAACCCACTGTACGGTTACGTAACGCCTCTGCTCGCTCGCTTTTATTTTCGATGAATTTCAATTGTTTCTGCAGAATACAAAGAAAAAAAAATAACATTTGTGTTTTATTCGCACGGGGTAACCGATACACTATTGTTTTTTATTAAAATCCAATTCATTTGACCATAGTTTTCCAATTTTCAGACGCAAAAGTTCGAGTTCGTACTGCAAACATCCAACAAAATACAACATTCGCAACGCAACAAGGTGAAAATTACACGCCAGATTGAATATGCACTTTCATACTTTTCAGTTCATAAAGTACTGTATAAATAAACATAAAATATTTCATTTAATTTACCAACTGCACACACACATACACACACACACACACAGGTCCTTGATGAATAGCAGAACAGGGCACATACAATGTAAAAGTTTAGTCTGAAAGGGTTAACGCTCAGCACACACATGCACACGAAAGTTTGTTGGGTCCGCCCCATATGCGAGACGTCGTGCAGCGTTGTTTGCGTATATGTAGAGTATATACACACACACATAGGGCAAACTCGCATGTTACGGCCAGCAGCAGTGCTGCTGCTGCTGTGTACAGGTGATTAATCGGCTGTAGTCGTGGGGGGGGGGGGGGGGGGGG
>JAWWMK010013981.1:0-22094 GCA_035047105.1 Galeopsomyia nigrocyanea
TTTTTCACCCAACGCCTTCTATACACAACGCTGCCAATGCTATTTTCAATGGCCAGCGTCAATAGAGTTTCCACGGACTTTCTTGGGCCCCGGTCTACTATGAATGTAGCCATTAAAATTATTGCGCCGAGATGAAGTATGGGGTGAGGGAGGTCACACAAGTATAACTCAAATCCACGTAAAAATACGATCAAGCCGAGCCATTGGTGTGCGTGTGTGTGCATTCGTGTAGCTCGATCTATTGTTTATCCTTTCTTTCTCTCGATCGAGAGCGCAAACATACGCGAGGCGAGGTCAGTGCAAATAGAATAAGTATCCCTGGGGAGAAGCTCAGAGCCCTTTCTTGTTATTGCACGCGACTCTATATATACACGCCTTTCATTAGTTAGGCCTCAATTATTATCTCTGCTGATGAGCTTCTCTATACTCTCTTCGCAAGCGTGTCTGGCTTTGAGCTAACGTAAGAGTACATGCAAGTTTTTTCTATCGCTGCGACAAAGAGATATACAATGTCGCTACGACGACGACGGCGAAATAGGATAAGTGCGTGGGATTTATTCCGCGACGATGGACAATTTTCCACTCGATTTCCGAGGAAAGAAGCGCCTTTATTCACCCTACATAATGTAAGAAAGCTTGGAAAGCGAGCCGAGAGCTCTTTCGCGACGCATGAAAATTGAAGCTAATAAATATATAATAATACATCAATGCGATGCTAAGAAAATCTCGCGTTACTTACAAGGCTCACGCGTGTATATTACACGTACAAAGGCGCCTGTAAATGGACTCGCGCTTTGGAGCTTTCCCGCAAGTTGACAAATTGCGCGACTTGAAACCTTGTGCACACTTAATCCTCGAGATACAGAGAGAGAGAGAGAGACTCGTCTATCATCTACCGGCGCAGCGACATTATTGCGCTACCTCTTGCTGACGCTCGTCACGTCCTTCCCGCGCTCGCCCCCAAACTTTATCGCAATTGCCATCCGATCGCCGGCTAATAAGCTTCGATGATTCGCTGATTAATTTACTGCTCGCCGTAACTTGTATCCCACGAGTTTGCTCAACTTCTACATCAGTCTACTGCTATCTCTGCAGATAATATCACTTCTGATGAGATACCCCCATCCCTCGATTTATCAATCAAAAATCCATTTTCGCCATCAAGTTTCCGCAGTCAAGTTTTCGTAAAAGCAGCCAAACTTTCATGAATATTTATGCGTAAATTTTAAAGTATACGCGGCAGTTAATTAAACGACGACTAATTTATCTAGATACACTTTGTCAAATGAGAATCGAATCTATCAACATTCGAAGCTGCGCAAAATAAAAGATACTATGACTCAAGTTGACTCACGTACACGTAGGCATGCAGAATATTGAGGTTCGAAAACGTCTCGAAGGGACAGCGCCAGCCATTATTCTGTTGACGCGCGGCTCCCCTTTATTTTTGGACGATGACTTTATTCTGAGGGGAGCTCGCCCTCTGTAAACCGATTGAAATTTGATCCGTCGTCCGGGGAAAGAAGAAGCATGAAAATAATTAACTCGACACCTGTTGGTATACTCTGGCTGTGCAAACAAACAAATTTTTCAACGCGATACGGCAATGTCACCACGCGGCAGTCACCTCGAGGAGGGCAAAGGAAAAAAAAAACGAAAAGTATTGAAATCGATATGCAGTCGATTGGCTTTCGTTTTCCTTAGCACGGCAAGTCGCGCGACACAGTTACGAAGCGCCACGAAGGATTTATTTTTTTTTTCTTTTCGGCGACAGTCGCTTGCCACTTAGGTATCCGCCAACAGCAGCAGCGACGGCAGCATCATCATGGTCGAGCTTCACGAATTCCTCGTTCTTACCTTTTGGTGAGTTGCAAAAAGACAAATGCACTGTTTGCCGCGAGGGTGTAATCCTCCCACGCACTCGAATCCATATCTGATCGTCGACGTCTGTCAGACGGGAGATGAAGTCGAAGCTCATGACGTTTATTGTCGCACGCGATTATGATGCTTGCTTTTTTTTCTCCTTTGCTTTTCTTATTTTTAGACAACGATATTCGATTTTCTACTGCTTCTTCTTGTTTTTCGTCCCAACGGCGACGCACCGTGCGTTAACTCGCGGCAGATGCTGCTTATTCAATCGAACCAACAATTTTTTGTTGTTGATAAAATTATACCGTCCAATCGACATTTGAAAAAAAAAATTGATATTCAATATCCGCGAAAGACATTTACAAATTGGATGTGAAATTGGCAAAGTCGCAGAGCAGGTGTAATCTTGACAAAACGCCATAGCGATTGAAAAACGTGGCTGTTTAAACTGCGTATTGCAGTCGTAAATCGCAGTGCCAGGCCGCGTGTCTTCTTCGGTGCGCGTATTATAAATCATCGGCGCTGTCTGGCGATCGATCGTATGGAGAGAGAAGAAAAAGTCAGCAGTGCAAGCGCGCACATCGCCGAGGCCGTGAACACTTTGACAACAAACAGCAAGAGCAAAAAAAAAGAACAAAAAGACAAGCTTGCAATTAGAGGCATGAGGGTTAACCCATATAACGCCCACTATATCGCAGCCTCATTCGAATTTCAATGTCATTGTAGAGTATCATGCAAATTTCAATGCCAGTGCGTGCTTGCGAAAACTCTCTGATAAGCTATAATACATAAGCGCAGTATCGATGCGACTTGCGTATTTGCGTTTAGAATCGTATTAACAACGCAAGGTCAAATAGCGTAGAAATAGCGATGATTTAATTGACAGTAGTGTCGCTGAAGTGACGCAAACGAAAGGTAAATGGAAGAAATTTGCATGGGCAACCTTGCTTATCGAGCGTATGAACAGGAATGCTATTCTGAAGGGCACTGACCATTATGAAATCGCGTGCAAGTGACATATTCAATTAATTGAAGTATACGAGAGCTTGCGCGGGGATAAAGAAAGAGTTGACGAGTACTATTATAGCAGCTGTCGATCCGTCGCAATGTTGGCTCAACGCGTAAAATCAGCAGAAAAATGAATCCATTGTTGTCGGGCAAAACGAAGTAGCGAGCAAAAAAAAAAAGTTTGAAGCAAAGCTCGCGCAAGCGAGTGTGACTATGTAGAAATTGGTCGCTGTTGTCGATGCCACGAGCGCAAGCTCCGCATTGTTGCCGCGGCCGACGAGAAAATTAGCTTTCATCATTATGTGGCCCCCTTTTCATGCCTTGCGCCTCGCAGCCGCGGCAACGGCAGCAGTCGCAGCCTAGACACGAAGGTGCAGTCGTGCACATGAGCCTCGAAGCTGCCTCCGAAGACACATAAGGAAATCCGCTTTCTTCGATGGCTCTCGCCTCTTTTGCGCCAACTTCTAAAGGAAGCCACTCTCTTATTTCATTGTCCGCGTGAATTGCCATCTGCGTCAGAACGATTACGTGATCTGATGAAGTCTCAGGTTTGCGCTGGCGCCTCTGCGATTATTATTCTTCATCGAGTACGTATAATCTATTGCGATCGCTACACACACCTACACACAGCATCCACGCCGAATCCATACATTTGCCCCGAATGAGCGCGCTGAATTGCTGCTTGCTTTCCGAGTGACGAAACCGAGATAGTATGTTCATTGTGTACCCGCGCACAAAGGTGAACAATCATATTTATTTTTCCATTCATCAGCGAATTTCAATAAGCAATTTTTCCGCTTCCTTTTCCTTCACTATTTTTGAACTGCGGCTTTGCGCTATTGATTCTACGGCGGAACATCAAATAAGCGATAAATGCTAAAAGCGTCGTAAAATACGGTATGTCACTCGTGAAAAATGAGTACTTTAACGTTGCTGGCATTACAGCTTCGCCTACTCGCCGGTGCGTTCGCGTCTGGAGCAGCTGATGGGCAGCAGCGTGGTGCGACTGACCGAGCGTAAGTATATGCTCAAGCTGATGTCGCGGATACGCCAGGAGCACGAGGCGCAGCAGCAGACTCGCATACAGGAGCGCAAGGTCAGCGACATTTCAATATCCTACCATCAAAGTCCAAGCTCAAAATAATACCGCGCGCCTCTGTTGTCGCTCGTGACTTCTTTCATATCGCCCGACTTGCAATTTCACTCGAGCCAGTAGAACAACTCAAGATCAGGTCGGACCTCTCCGCCGAGTTGATTTATCAAATCTCATCGTGCTAACTTTTTTTATACTTTTTTCTCAAAAGTGTACCATTTAATTTCAGCATCATCATTTTTTATTCAATTTATTATCTATGATGCTTTTGCTTCGACAAAATTTATACTCTCAAAAACTGCAAATGATATATTTTCAATGCTCACACGAAATTCCGAGAAAAATCTATTACCGTTCAAATGCTGAATATTGCTCTTATGATTTAACGTGAAATTTCCAAAATAGCGAAGGGTTCAAATTCGCTGAGTGTAAGTGCTCTCAAGTACAAAGAGCTTTTCAATGCGATAGCTATATTTAGCCATACTTTTCAAATTTATCACCCTTGGCACAGTCTTTTTTTTTTTTTTTAAACGAGCAAGTTTTGATATTCATTTTTTTTAAACTAGTTAACACTTTGGCATTGATTATAATTATAATTTAGATATGAACGTTCATCGCGACACTAATGTTTTTTGGTATTAATGATTTATGGTTCATTCAAATGAAAAATTTTCGATAAACAATTTAGCCTGCTACGTATACCGTGCAGATATGCTCAGGTTCAACTGTGATTGCCACTTTGAGTTTTTCACATTGATTATTTAACCGTGATAATTAAAAAATGGAAATTGATGCAATGTATGACTGCGTCATTCAGAAATGGTTTTTCAATTAATTCAATATTTCACAAACAGAGTGTACTCCACCAAATCCATTTTAATGATTTACTAATTTAGCTTTGAGAAAAGAAGAACAACAAGTTAGTAGTTTGGGGCCGAGGCATCGAAGCTTAGACAAGTAGAGTTAGTGGTTGCATGCGCCCGGCTCGTTTGTTCGCCGCGCACATCAGTTTACCGATGCCGTTTGTGCGCGACCATTATTTAGCGACGCTCTAATTATCCGTGAGGCTTTGAAAGCATAATTTACGACTATTTTTACCATCGGCTCCTCATTTTAAAAACCATCAATCTAATTCGTCGCGCCAGCCGATAATCAAAGACAAATACCCGCGTGTGCATGAATATAGGCTACATTTCAAGCCGTCGATATTCGGAAATCAATTGCCCGAAGAAAGACGTTGGCCGACTACCGTAGCCGAGGAATAAACAAACCAAACAAACAAGCGCACGCAGGGAGAATCTTTTTCTCGAGAAAAGCAAACAAACATGCATGTAGGAGAAAATGAGAAAAAAAAATGGGGGAGAAAAATGTAAAGGCTTATAGCGAGCGAGAAAGGAAAGCGTTGGAGGGGATTAGCCGAGCAAACAAAAAAAACATGTATATTGTTGCAGACTCGCGAATTGATGCGGACGAAAAAGCTGATCCTAAACCGCTTGATTCCGGTCCACGAGGCTCCCGCGGAAATCCGCGAGTACCCGCTGTTCCAGCTTTACCTCTACTGCGACGCGATAATCGAGAAGCGTCGCAAAAAGGTATATATAGACTTTGTCGAGTCGATATGTAAGATAAGCAGATAAGTTTGGCTCCATTCAACTTACGCATACACACAGAGAGCTTCGAAGAAGGTGAAAATCCCGAGATCGCTGTTCAAGCTGCTCTACCCGGAAAGGGCGGACGAGTCGGCGGAGCCCTACGACAGCGAGGACGACGGGGAGGAGGCGGATCGAGAGCAAGGGCCAATGAAAGAGATTATCGTCAACGGAGTGCCCACTCTGGTACGAATACATTGGCAATAACTGCAGCAGTCGACTTTGAAACTCGTGCTTAAGCGACCACTTGCTCGTCGGCAGGTGCCCGTGTCCAAGGAGGAGATCGAGCAGACGGCCAAGGACAAGGAGCTCGCCGAGGAGATACGCAACGGCTACATGTTGTCCAAGGAGGAATACGAGAACCTTCACTACGAGGCCGACGCCGTGAAGAAGCTGAAAGAGACGCGGGTGAGCAAGCCAAAGATCGATTGCATTCGCAGCTGTACAACAATGCAATGTCAAGCGCGCGAGCATCTGACACTCGAGCAGACACACGCCAAGCTGTAACTGTGCCCGCCGCCGCGCCGCGGCTGATTGACGTTGATTGCGCCTTGCCACGCGATTCCGATTGGTTTTCCATTTGCAGAAACGGCCCCTCTGACCTTTCTTTTCGCTTAATCCGCCGCCGTCGGTTCACTTAAGCTTCACTGTTCTCTGTCCCAGTCCCGCTCGGTGTCGTTGCGTGCCCCAATTGTCCTCGCATTTTTTTGTCTTTCATTGGATTATTCTATTTAAATTACACCCTCTCGCGTCTCGCATTTTTCCGTCAATTACACCCGCCAGCAAACTTGAGAGACGGGTTTTTCAGAACATTTTGTCGTCCGGCCTACCGTGCGCTCTTTCATTTTTCATCGAGGACCCTGCACGCCGGCCCATACATTAGTGCGTATACGCTTTACGCATCGAGCTCTACATTAATTATCGGCTATCCTTTCCAAACATTCAGCTCGTCGCGCACCCCGCATAATTACTTTTCGTTCAATTAATTCATCAATAATTTCACAAACTATAAAAAATACCCCGCTCGTGCGTCGTTCAATCTTACACAAGTCTGTCCTTCAATTCTGTAGGATCAATGATTGCCTGCAACGCGTCCAAATGCGTAAACCCTCAACAGCATCGCACAATATCCAAAATTAGATTTTTGTTATTTGTTTTTTTTGTTTCATCCCCATTCCCACGCCTCGCTCGTACGAAAACTAATAGAAAAGCTCGACTGTTTTTAATTAAAAGCTGGCGCGCGCGGGCGCAACAACGTAACCCAGCTAGGTAAACACACACGAGTTACAATTAATCGACGTCATTCGTTTCTGTTTCGCAGACCGTCAACGAGATGTACGCAAAGGCGCACGAGATCGTCGGGCTGCTGTACAGTCTGGCCGGCGGCAGCGACAAACGCAAGCGATGCACCATTAACGAGGAAAATAACGGCGAGGAAAAGAACGACGAGGAAAAGAACGACGAGGAAAAGAACGACGAGCAAGACTCTCCGGCTTGAACCTTTGCGGCAAGCATCTACTTATCTTGTCGTGCATGCGAGGAGTAACTCGAAAAGAAGTTTTGTAAGCTGCACTCAAAGTAGCGACGATACATCTATTTTTCCTACCAATCTATTGGATAGAGTAGTATATGTGATATTCTATTTTCGCGGAGGCGTGGCGCGCGCAAACTGCAACGCAAATAAATATTATTTTTTCAAATGCAAATTCTGTTATTTCGTCGCCCTAACTTTTCTCGCGTCGCACTCGGCCATACAAGAATTGAATTATCGTCCTGCACGTGCGTGCCTGCCAACTACAAGCTCGCGCGACTTTTTTTTAGTATGTGCATTGTCAATTAGAAGCTCATGCATTCAATTCGTAATATCGCCTGGCTATTTCGTGCGAAAGATTTTCTCGCGTGTAATTTCACGCGAACGCGATAATTCTGAATTTCAGATGCGAACGCCCAGGTCTGAAAATATTCTCTCTACGGAAGCTAGCGAAATTCATTAAATTCAAGCTTTTAACGATGCAATTTTCGACAGACCACAAAACGTACGTATTTTCCAAAAATACAACGAGTACGCGCGGAAACCCACCATTCGTTTTCATTGTCGGAAGAGAAAAAAAAAGTGACTCCGATTATTCATATATCCAGCTCGATAAAACATACGGAGATTTGATTGTCGTGCCAAACGATGAAAACACGAAATCGTCATGTGTACCGGGCAATTGAGCCGTGAAAAAAAGCGGCACGTTATCCGGATAGTCTCTCGCGCATGTAAAGCGCATCTGTGAAGCACACGGACGATAAATTCAGCCTTTACACGCTACCCTCGCATTATTAAATGCGTAAATTACGTCTTACTCGCGTTGGTGGCGGCAACGACTTGTTAATCTTTTGCTTAATGCTTTAATTTGCTTACTTGTCAGTTGCTATAGATGAACTTTTTATTGCGCAAAATGCTTTATACGCCCTGGAAACGTATACAGTGCGTGCTTTTGTTCACGAAGGAGAATTCATGTTGTAATGATAAAATAGCAGCATTTGTTATTCGAGATATAATTCATGAATATGCCAATGAGTCAATTTACTGAAGCAACAGAGATGAGCTTGTATGTAAGAACATGTTTTTTTCAACAGAACTAAAAAATGTAGATGGCAAGTACACGTTTGACTGTAGGACGGCATGATTGTCGTGAAAAAATGCAGCATCTACATCGCATCGTGAAAATAACGTAAGATGGTGCAGTTTGACAGGTCCACGGCCATGGACATCGAGAATTTTCTCGTACAGTATAGCCTAATAGCGTCGGCGGTAACGGCGGCTCTCTTCGTCTCCTCCCCCGGGCAACGCTAGCAGCAGCGACAGCGGCGCACGTCGTTGCCTATATAAAGCGCGAAGGCGCACGCATGAGATCAGAACCCCATAGCTCCTCGTCGCTCTCGTGCGTTGCGCCTCATCCCTTGTCTCTCTCTCTCTTTCTCTTTTTATCGACGAACTAGTGAAAGTGCCGCGAATCAATTTCAAGTGTCGAGCTTGCGAACCTAAGTGAAAAGTGTTTCATTCAAGTTGCCAAGGAACTGCAGCTACTTCATCGAACCCAACTCGCCCAGGCCGAAAGTAAGTTGTGCTTATGAGTAAGCAGCCTCGATTATATAAGTTTCGGCTGACGGCCAAATTGCGCTCGTCAACTCCTCATTGATTTCAACTTTTGTAATTGCCGCTCGATCATCCCGCCAGCGATGCATATCTGCACGCGTGCCTATATTTTCTTTCGTGCCGCGCGATCCTACTGTGTGCTTGATTAGTTTGTTTCGCCGGCTGGATCTTCCCGCAAGTAGCCTATAGTCGCAATTCAGATTGCGTTAATTAGATGACATCACTCGCTCGCTCGAGAAAGACGGAAAGCCGATCGAAGCCAACAATTATTCATTGGATTTGTGGAAGCTTGTCTTGATCGACGACGTTGCGTCACTTAAATTCATTCATTTCCCAGCTGGCATACTTTCAATTATTTTTGTAGCATCGATGACGTATGAATTTTCGCGGAAACGATCTCGCCTTCCTCTTATTCAAACTTTATTCGCCACGAGTATACCCTTTGCATACTCACTGGAGATCTATACATGTTGCTGCTCTTATTAACATATTTTTATCGTACAATTGATACAAGTCCAAAAGTTCTTTCTGAAAGCTGATAATAACTGCGGGAGAAGAGGAAACCAACGCTGGTCTATTTCTTGCTCTACGTGTCAATTCCCACGGAGACAGGCGATCGATCTAAATACTGCACACTCGACGATTCATCATGCAAGAAGCCCAACTTTTCAATTACTCGTCCAAGGCTAAAAGCACGCACGGGATGTGTTAAAAGACGAGTTGAGGGAAATCAAATGAACTGCGAACGCCTTTGCAGAGATGTAAGAATGTCGATTGCTCGGGGTTTCAGTGATACGCGTCGATCAGTGGTCAGACGCGGGCGCGCCGCGGGGAGCGAGCCAAGCAACAAGTAGTGCAATCCGCCGGATATATATACATGTATATAAGCTGACTATTATATAGCGTAACGTCGTCTGGTCTTTCATTAATTCGCTCGCAACTGCGATATTCTAGTCATTGAAAGCTCATTCGCAAAGCTATCTATATATAGTATATTGCTGCTTCTAATAATGGACGACAAGCGAGATCGAATTGCTGAATGAATTAGCGCAAGCTAAATATTGAAGCATTAGTCGCGCACTCGCGGTACTCGATTATCGAGGCAGGTAAATTATTCACTTGACAATCATGCGTCATTTGACGTATAAAGCGTCGCAGCTATCAATAGCCGCGTGCTTGTGGAATGTAAAGTCAGCTCGCGCGCAATCAACGCGGCTATACCAGAACAACGGAGAGCGCATGGAAAATCTTCAAATTAATCCATATAAAAACGAGGAGAGAGAGAAGAAAAAAGTCGAAAGCGAACTTTCTCCCTGGAGGATCAGGTGGAAAGCCATCGCGTATATCCGGAAGCTTTCGAAAGTTTAGCCAAACTCGGTGGAGCTTCGCACGCTCCCGCGAGTGTTTATAGCTAAGGTTGTACGGCGCTAATTGGTTGCGTCACCACGGTTGCAAGCGCACGTTCGTCAAGGCCGCTAATGGAAAGCATATCGAGGGCAGCATACACACACACGCAGACACAGACATCGATTTACCTCTAAATGCCTTTGCGTAAATTGAAATTGCAGAATTGCGATATGCGCTGCGCGCTGTTGGTCCTCGTGGCGTTGCTCCAAGCCCGAGCACTGAGAACGGAGCCGCTCGACTTTGCCCCGCACAAAAATGAACTGACCAAGGACAAGGACGTGGACATGCAGATTATGCCCTATGCGGTCGCCAGCAAGATGCAGGACTGGGCCAGACTGCCAGCCGGAGAGGACGCCTTGAGGAGGTTGTTCAGCATGGATACTGCTGATGTCGAGGACGAACGCTATGCTTATGGTAAGTATTGCATGTCTCTTTCCTTTACTCTCCGACGCTCGTATAGCTGCAATTATTGAGAATTGCTGTCGTTTTGTTTTCCTATATCGACTACAGTAGTTTGATAATCAATTGTCTACAAACTATTTGAAGACTCATTTTAAAAGCTTGAGAAATTGAGCTGACACAGCTGCTATGTCGAGCTTTTGCAGTACAGCTGCCTAATCAACATTTCAGCATCAAATAAATTATTTTGAACATGACCTTAAACTCAACGCTGTTTTAGAATGAGAATCAACTCGATCAAATGCGCGTAACTGCTTGAAACCTACAAATAGCAGTTAAATTAGTTTGGGCCTAATCAAATCAATTTGATAATACGGAGAGGGAGTGCCGGGAGTAAGGGTAGACTGTATATCGTTGGCAAAGTTGCGTGGGGGGTTTCTCGCGTTCGAGCGAGCGCGAAATTGGCGAGACGCCTTGAATCAGGAGAGAACATATACGCGGCGCGATCGCAAATTACCGGCAGCTGTCGCTCCTAGGCAGAGCCCTCGCCTCGCAGCTCTAAATCAGCACATGCTCGCAACTCCTAGCTTGCAACCCTCATAACGCGCATCTATATGTGTTTTTGAAAACGCTTCCTTCGCAGAATACCCCGACGAGCAGTTCAAGTCGATCGACCAACTGGACGACGCGCAACTCCAGCGCATGGTCAATTACTTGCTCAAGGTGCTACAGCGACCCAACATTTACGAGTTCCCCATGCTATTAATCAAGGATCCGATCAATGAACTCGACGACAAGCCTTATCCCCTCGAGCTCGACGATCTGAAGAGTGTCAACAAGAGGGCGCGCTATTACAGGCGATACCCCTGGAAACGCCAAAATTCCAGGTGGGTTCTTCAAATTATTTCCTATACAACATACATAATTTTCATCATCATTCACGATTATATTTTGACTGTCACCGAGCAATATGCTATAAAATATTATAAGGGAGACACTGCTTGTACGCCAGATCAACTGTATTAATTGGTTATAATTTTTCTATTAGTACAATTACCTCGATTCAAGTAGCGTATATAATTCAAAATTACTTATTTTTAGTGCTTCCTCCCCTGGTTATGAATTTATTGATGGGCCGATATATGTCACTCGTACTCCAGATCACTGTTGTTGACGTTGACATTTCATTATTTTCAAATTAGCCCCTCCCTCCCTTCCTTGCCCTGGTTTTGAATTTTTTTATCTGTAAGTAGTGGAAAATAACGAAATGTCAACAGTGATCTGGAGTACGAGACTTTTTTAGCCTTACCTAATTCGTTGATTAATATAACGTTAATTGATTATTTGACTATCGTATTTCAGTAAATTTACGTTAGTTTAAAGTATATATTTGTACGACAGATATCTACTTTAATTTTCGACCATTTTTCTTATTTATATTATATTTCAAGTTCCCTTCATTTTAAGATCTGGTGTATTATGGAGTATATACTCGAGTCTCGAGCTCACTTTTCTATAACTAACTTCACTTTATTGATGTGAAAACATTAAATTCATACGTATCCAGTGGTTGTGTCATAAATAAATTATAAAAGTTTATTGGTTATTTATTTCAAATAAGTACTTTATGTCAAATACGCGATGTTATATAATAAGGAAAGTTTAACTTGGTATCATCAGAAGTTTGAAATTCAATACAATGATAACTTGCGCACAACTTATCGTAGACTAGTGCAAGAATGGCGTGTAGTCGGCATCAAACGAATATTTTGAAGTGTGTTTATTTGTTGGGTATTGAAAAATGTTGCAGAACCTATCAGAGTTTGGATTACGACCCGTACAACGCCTGCACCCTGACTCGGAATGACGTCTTCAAGCTGCTGATTGCGCTGCACGACGCCCGCAAAGGTAACAAGTCGCGTATCGTTAATTTCTGTAACCGTAAGCGACCCGCCAGTGCTGTATACACGAACATCCGGTTTCTCGGCCGCAGAAGAAAGTAAACTCACCTCGCAATTATCACAGCTCTGCCTGCGTTGCAACAGCTGCATGTGTATGCTACAAGTGTTTCGCTCTGATTTTTAGTTCACTTTGCTCTTTGAAATACTCATATATTTTATTCGGCAATTGTTTTATAGTGTGAATGCATTCTGCTCTCTGAGTAGATTCAAAAACTCGTACATTGGAAATGATGCAGTCAATTGCGAGTCAATGAGATTTTGAATATTTTCGTTTTACTACTCGAAATCCGACTTTTAATCAAACTACCTGGATCAAAATATATAGATAATTGTATTATCAAAAAGACATGTATTTATCATAAACTTCTTATTGTCTAAGTAACAATGTAATGTACAAATAGTTGAGAGTTGAAGAAGATTCAATATAAAAACAAATCAATAAATATGCAAGCTCCCTCACGACATGCGTCCAATTCAATAATATCTGTAATAGATTATGACAATTTTGTTGTTTGCAATAAAAAAAATAATAATCTCATTCACGCTTCTTTACCTATTGATTATCCCCAAAAAGTTCTCGTGATTACGTAAGAAAATACATTTATTTCGAAAAATACTGTACAAAATAAATATAAAATTATTATAAAGGTGATTGGCAGAACACACATAAATGCATAATAATTGGCAATAATTAATGCCAGTAGGAATTCATTATAGTGTCGGGGTTTGCTCGCACGGCAGTTGCGAGAAGCCAATGTCGAAACCTCTTCCTGTGCCGCTATCATCGCTCACAAAGTCAACTTCCAGGCTGCTCGTTTGCGTCAGATCAAACACCGCTGCAAATATTACGAAACGCGATTACTAATGCGTGCGCGCGGCAAGAGAGGAGCAAGAGAGAAAAAGTGCGAGTTTACTCACTTCTAAAGTCGTTCAAGGATCTGCCGCAGTATTTGTTGGGCTCGACGCTGAATGACAGGTAGTCGCTGGCGCAGCCTTGGCTCGCCTCCAAGTCAAAGTCGCGCACGTAAACCTCTAGTTTGCAGAAATTCGGCGCTCTGTTGAATCTACGCGAACGAGAAATGTCACTCATGTATCTGCATGCAAATGAAATTAGAGTTCGTTGTCAAAATTGTGAAACTCACCGATAGCATTTCCGGACGTTGCCGGGGTAGACGTCCGGGTAGAGCGGTGATTTGATTTCTCCTTGATTTTCATTGATCTCCTCGCAATCCACGGGCTCTGGCTCGTCGTCGCCGCCGCCGCCGGCGAGCGACTGACGACTACGACTTAGTCTCGCCCCGAAGCCTGCACCGAAGCCGGGAACGCCGTACGCAGGCGTGCACCTGGCGTTCTTGAAGAATGCCTCCTTCGAGGCGATCGCCCAGTCGAGAAGTAGACGACTCTGGCAATTGCCAGCAAAGAACCTCTCGTGCGTTTGGCCTCCCTTGGCCACGGCGCCGGGGATCAACTCGGCGTCCTGCTCGAGGAAGGGTCGGCCGGGCGGCTTGGGGTACGAGTAGCCGAGATCCCGTTTGCTCCTTATCAGGGGGTTGGGGTCCAGGGGCGAAGGCACGATGCTGGATGCATTGGCGGAGCGCCGGCGAATGTAGCCGCCGGGATAAGCTGGATCGTAAGAAGCAGGGGGGTAAGGGTAAGGTGCCTGAACGTCGCAGGGCTCCTGCACGACGTCGATGAGGAAGCCGCTGAGTCTGCCTGCTCTGGGATAGCCAGCGCTGAATATCGATATGGTCTTGACGAGGTAATCGGTGAACAGCAGCTGCAGGCTCTGGCCGGTTCTGCAGCCGCAGAAGCGCTGGCCGTCGATGTCCACGTGGCCGAGGGAGCAGTAGGGATCGTCGGCGCCGAAATTGAAGAAGCGAAAGTTCAGCCGGAGGCGGCAGACGTCCGGCGAGGACTTGACGATGGTGTAGCGGCAGGAGAGTGGGTTGTTGGAGCCCAGCCCTCCGGGGAACCCGGGACTGACGATGGAGAATCTCCGGCTCGAGGGCACGCGACAGCACTCGGAGCCGATCGACGGATTAACGGGATTCCATCCGGGATAATTCGGTTCGTATCCGGGGTTCGGGTTAGTTGGATAGTAAGTGGAGCCGGTGCCTCCGGGATAACCCGTCGGAGGATAATAACCAGCGTTGGGAGGATAGTAGCCCGAGCCGCCGCCGCCGGGGTAGTTGTTTGAACCGACAAATCCGTAGCGCGGGTCGTACACGAGATTGGGGGATGAGCCGTAGCCGGTGGTTTGCACAGGATCGTAATTAATTCTCTCGGAAGATCCATCGTTCGACTGCAACAGTTGGGTACCCTTGTCGCAGTCGCTAGCCGGCAAGTCGTAGTCGAGCGAGTAGGCTAATCCCGGCCCGCCGTAATTCCTCGCGGGCAGGCCGCCAATCTTTTTCACGTTGGAAGTGTCGTCGGGCGCGGGGTCGAAGGAGAACGTCGAAATGGACTCGATCCGCGGAGGCAGTAAATCCGTCGGCAGCGACGCCGTCACGCCTCGGTTGGAGCTGTTATCGGCGATGCTGGGGGAAGGGCCGAGGTGGTAATGCAGTGTCACGTTCGCGCTGTTCTCCTTGGGAGGGAGGAACAAGTACGACGAGGTGATGCGGGGGCTGTTGCCGTTGATTATCATGTTATTTTCGGAGGCTGCCACTGAGCCACTTTGATCCCCGCGAATCGATGGGCTGACGTCGTTCGGCCGCGGATTTAGACGGCTCGACGTCACCGAGTTATTGAACCCATCGTCGCCTCTGATTCCACGGCGATAGGCCACGCTTTCGATGTCGCGCGCTTTCCAGCTCGAACGCCCAGCTTCGGGGATGCCCAATTTCAGGGAACTGCAATTGAAACGGTCGAGAATTTTTTTATTTACCGATTGATTGATTTGGAGTCCTGCACTGTTTGTACTTACGGATCCTTCAGAGGGCTGAGTTTCAAGCTGCAAGGCAGTGCACTGACGAGTATTTTGAAGCCCTTGGCAGCAGTGTCTCTGTCGTCGGAGCGAAAGGTGAGGATCAACGTATTATTCGTGCCCGTGAATTTCCTCAATCCCGCAGTATTGCCGCAGTACAGATGTTTGTCACCGACTTGCAGATGGTCTCGCTGGCAGCCCTCGGATGCTTTCAGATTAAAATCCAAGAACTGCAAGTGAAACTGCTGCTCGCACTTGGACGTCGGCTCGCCTTCCAGCCTGTAGACGCATTCCGTTCGAGTGGGATAATTGCCGGGGTAATTGGGACTGGCGATCGTGTACTGAAAGCCTCGATAAGTGCCTCCGCAAGTGTCCTCGGGGCGTGCAGCAGCAGCAGCAGCGGCAGCGAGGCAGCAGCACCACCACAACACGACGAACAGTAACTTCATTCTCGCGTAAATGTCAATTATTGTCTAGGTACTCGAGCGCGTACGGCACTTGGACATGTTTCGCTTGGAGCCGCGACGAGTAAACTGGCCCGAGGTGTGCTCCGTTGTCGGTTCTTATGCGCCCGACTATCGGCTGTTTGGCTTGCTCAAATATTTCCAGTTTTCACTCGCCGACATTTGTTTAGCCGCAGTGACGAATGCCCTGTCGAGAGAGAGAGAGAGTGACGAAGGAAATGGGGCGCGGCATGTCTATAGAAATCGATCCTCAACCACATACACTCAGATTCGGCTAGCCGCACGATAATCCTCTGCAACTCGCTCGCGGACTTAGATGCTCACGTCCTTATCGCGTCCTTTCACTTTTTCGCTTTATTTGCTTGAGACTAGTATTGCTGAAATTACACTTTCGTGAAGTTGTTACGAACGAACAAGGCGCATTCTTTTTTTTTTCTTCTCTTTTTATTGACATACAAAAATAATTCTTACAAATTCCTAACATTTCTTACACAGCTCCATAATACATCGAGATAAATTGAAAATAGTTGGCAATATTCTATTTCGAAATATTATGCTGATAATATTTAAAAATAAATAATATAAAAAATGTAGTCTACATTAATGTAGAAATTCTTGAAAAACTTCTTATAAATACTGTATAAAATAAAATATATAACTAAATAATTTGGTAGGATGATAAAATTATTGGTGATGCAGCAAGCAAACGAAGATGTTAAAGTTTCGAAGTGACGTCTTTCCTATTGAGCTGCGCGTAAATAATACCAGACGGCTTGTCTATTGGTAAGTAGACTTCCTTGATATCATTCGTCACCAGTCTCGAGAACTTGCTAAAGTCGATGTCGAAATAGTGCTTATTCGGCATTTCCATCTCGATACTAAAGATCTGCAAGCGAGAAAGAAAAAAGAAAGAAAAAACAGGTGGATTCGTCTCGAGTAAAAGAAAAAGTAGTTGGCTATAGGCCGACCGTTAGGCTCGGCAAACATTGACGACGCTCATTGAAATGCAGAACGTAGCGTAATTACCTGGTCGACTTCGCTGAGGACACATTTTTCGGCGAGATACAGCGTGTTTTGTACGCTCGGCGAGTAGATGCCCGTGTCCGGCGGCCCGGCAAAGTTCTCGAGGATGCAGTCTTTGACGGTCTGCCAGACTCGGTCGAAGTCGACGCCTTTGGCCGTGGAGAAGTCCCAGGAGGCGGTGACGCAGGTGCTGAAGATCCGGTCGTTCATGTCGGGCAGCGTGCGGTAGTCGTCCTGGATGAAGTCCGTGAACGAGCTCTGCGTCGTCTTCAGCACGCGCAGGCCTTTCAAGCCGCCGCGAATTTTCGGAGATTCTGCCGATTGTCAACCATATTATATGTCAAGCTATAATGTATTACTAGTGTTTCGCGATAAACTTGGCGCGATACAAAAAAATCATTCGAATAACCGCTTGAAACAGCTGAGCAAAGAGGAAAAACTACGATACGTACCATTGCGGATCTGCGAGACCCGGCAGTATCTGGTGGCCGTGGGCGTAAATACAAAGGCATGGTTGTGCTCTCGTCCGTTGGCCACGTGTCTCTGCCAGGGGTACTCCTCGACGTTGATGTTGACCTCCTCGATGTGCCGGTACTGGTAGAGAAAGTGCGAGCAGAGCAGAATGGCGAACTCCTCGGGCGAGCGCACGCCGTGCTTCTTGGCCATCAGGTAGACGGTGTTCTTCTGGCTGTCGGTGGCGATGATGTCGCGGTTGTCGCCCTCCAAGTAGTCCTTCTGCGTGCCCAGGCGCAGGTGCACGTCCACCTCGTACTCGCGGATCTCGTGGCGCAGCGCGTTCTCGCGGCGCACGTACAGCAGCTTCACGTTGCTCTTGCCGTAGCCGTAGGCGCCCAGCTCGTATTTGTCCTTGCTGTCCGTGTCCAAAAGTCAGCTTTTCAGTGCTAAATATTGACAAACGCCAGATAGAACAACCGAAAATTACCTGCCCTCGTCTCCGCCGGCGATTAGATTTGGTCTGACCATCCGCCCGGAAAAGGACGAGTCGAGGATGCTTTCTCTCGCTGCTCGGCTCATTACTGCTTCGGCTGCTCTCGTCGTCGTCTTCGTCGTCTGTCGTCTGCCCATCGGCGGCAATTTCGCTTGGCCCATCGAGCCCTCGCTCAGAGATCCTAATTGACTCATATCTGTATCGACAACATCGCATGATTCATCGCTTTATTACATACGTCAGACCGGTTGACAGATAACACGGACGTAAGCGTCTAACTATACTTGCAACGCCGCGACGACGCAACACTTATTCTTATCGCTGGACTTTTCTACCGGCTTACTTTTATTTATAATTTCAACTACACGCGCGTTAATCGTCAGATATTTTAACTGCTTTTTTCCTCTTTCGCCTCTCTTTTTACACAAGCTATCTCATGTTTTTTCAATTTTTTTTCCTCAATGTCACATAAATACTTTTTCAAGAGACACGAGTAAACTGATCTTACCAAAAATTCCAGAAAATTTTGATACAGTTTTTAATTAAATCCAAAAATAAACGATACTATACAGGGATACTTTTTAAAAAAAAAGCGCGAAAGATTTACGTGAATTCATACACGAGCGCATGCGCTCATTCTGAAATTCAATGAAATTTTGCCGAATTTCAAATTTGATGACTACAAACTATTACTTTAGCAAATTTAAAATGTTTTTCTAAAAGCAAGCACGATAATGATTTTTATTTTTTTGGAGCTTTTTCACTCAGCAATGTTACGAGAAGAAGAAAAATGCAACTCTGTAATGTTACGAGAAGAAGAAAAATGTTTCGGAGTTCACTCTATTTAAAATAAATTCTCGAAAAGTATTTTTCATCGACAAACAAAAAGTTCATAAAATAAAATACTTACTTGTCCTGACTGTGTAATTTTCTGAAAATTAGTCGGCTATGATAAAATGACTGATTGCAAGCAATCCACTGTTGGGGAAAAAGAGCGACTTTTGGGAGTTGTTAAGGAGTAACTTACGCACGGCTCGGCAATGAACGCGCGACAATGGATTTCAAGTGCAACTCCGCGCGTTTTATACAAAATTGAAAGCTGAACCACGTGCTGACGAGCTGTTCTGTGTAATCACCGACAAACATCTATCCCCCGACATCGGCTCGCTGGAGAGTTATCGTCATGTAATGCGACGACGCGACGCGCTAGTCGCAGCGTGTGTCTTGTGATTTTTTTTATCGTAATCACCGCAACTGCCGCTCCCCAGACTCGCGCTCGTCAGCTTCAGCGCTTCTTCAACTATCTATTCACCGGAAAAGAAAAATCAACGCCGTTTCATCGAATAAGAACTGATCGCTCGTTCGATTCAATCTTACATTTTTTTTCCAACTCCCTTCTAATCTCACTTATATTATTTAGTTTTTATGCTTAAATGGAATTCGCCGTTGTCGAATCGCGCGGATCGAAGCATTTTTATTTTTAGCGATTATCGAGCAGCCCGTGAGTACGAGATTGCATGGGTTGAATTGCGCGTTTGAATAAAATTAATCGAGTTTTTTTTTCCCCGTTACAAGTACTTAATCAACAATTGATATCTGTAAAATTAATCCATTCTTTGAAAGCAGATAAGATAACAGACATTGTAATACGATAAATTACATTTACATTTACTGTTTGATTGACGAGCTGGCAATGCGAGAATGTCTGTGCAGGTAAACCGCATATATGAACAGGCGCATTTCGAAATAGTAGCTATCTGTCGCTACAGCCCAGTTACAACAATGCGACCATTTCGATCAACACCCGAAGAATTATCTTTGAAATACCCAGATTATGCGTTGACAATTTTTTCTTTCTATTCGGGTTATTGCCTTCTATTCAGGCGATGCCGCGCACACACGAGTCCAATCAACTGCACTTGGAATGCAACTGACCCCACGATGTTTGTGGTCAATTGCGATAAAGATCGCACTCAGAAATAGGAACTAGGAGATTATCGCTGTTTACTGTTACGCAATTCGAAATAGTTGAAAACAATGTTGTGATTACAATTTGGCTAAGCGCAATTGAAGGCAGGTGTTTCTAAAGATTGCTATCGCTGCGATATATCCTCGCGCAAAATCAACTATCTTTACCACTGTAAATTGCTCGTGTAACACGAAAAGTTGATCGATCACAGTCCAATTATGGCTTGGATATTATTCATCGATAAATCTTAAGACGTAATTGATAAAAATATGTAAGATAATATGTCTCCCGAAAGTACTATGTTTACTAGTTGTTTATCCGCACCTATGTAGCGTGTGAAAGGTGTAAAACGTGATAAGAAGTGGAAAACCACTATGATTTTGTTTGATTTGAGTGTCACGTATACATATTGTCACGTATGGGCATCTCCCGGAAGTACTATGTTTACTAGTTGTTTATCCGCACCTATGTATAGCGTGTGAAAGGTGCAACACGTGATAAGAAGTGGAAAACCACTATGATTTGGTTTGATTCGAGTGTCACGTACACATATTGTCACGTATGGGCATCTAAAAAAATAAGGTAAGTCTACTCAATTACGCCACTAAGATTTCAAATTGCCATAACTTTTTACGCCGAGCGAATTTTTCAACGTATACGTCACCTCATTTGAAAGCTGCCCGTTCACCCTTTAAAATGATGCCTCGCACGATTAATTTGGTGAAGTCTAACGAGAGTTACAACACTTTGAAGCGAACAACTTATTTTTGGTGTAAAACAGTTAGTATACCCAACCACTTCGAGAAACAAGTATTCTGGCAGGTGAAAATAATGTTTGATACTGAAAAATAACTTTCCGTATCAACGTTTATTATAAAGACGTGCTATTTTCACATGATAAATTATGTGGTAATTTCTTAATTATTAATAAACACTGGTTTAAAAAATAAACTAGAAATTGGCCATTATACGTTAATAATTGATCAAAATGATTTTTTTTAGTTCTTTTACATTTTCGTTTTTCTATTTGAACAAAGAAATGCAAAACTCTATTAAGAAAAATGTGATTGAAATTTTTACCTATCGTTTATATAGGATTTTTGAAAGTGACGTTATTGGATCGAATCGAATAACGGTCGGTATTTAGCTTACTTGTGCGCTGCCAGAAATTCTGATGAGTGTTTTTGAAAGAGCAAAAGAAGACTAATCGAATGGTATGTCGTAGTTTTATGTTTAGGTGTATTAGACTAGTTAAAAAGAGAGATATTCGTCGGGAAGAATTTCGGAGGGTTGGAAAATTTGCACTCATCCAGAGTGAGCGTAAAAGAGCTCGTGTAAAACGGTGTAAAACGAATTTCATATCCGGAGATGATTTAAATCGATTGGAACTTTCATTAATTAATAGTACAAACATGATGTCACCCCGGCGTACTTCTGTAGCAAGCGTACAGTTTCATTTATGAAATAAAAGCAAGTGGCGTAATTGGGTGTAGATGTATGTAAAAATCAATCACGTAATATATCTTTTTATGACAATTATCACGTCGGGAATCGGAAATCGTTGAGCTATTAATAGGTGAATATACATGAAAGCAAGTGAAAATCATCAAGTTCACGCAGGTCAAACCCCACGCAGAGCTGCTTGTCGCTTTCTAATATAGCTGTTTATTGCGAAATACTCTGCAACTAACAAGTTGCATAGTCTTTGTAAAAATGATTTTTTAATGCGATATATGTATACTTTTATAAATAAAATTTACATCCTCTTTGAACTCTGAGGAGGCTTTAAGTTTATAATTGATAGCGGCACATGCAGACTCTAATAGTAAAAATGTCAAAATTGCATTTGAATAAAAATCAAAATATACGCTATATTGCAAATAGCTGTGTATTATTTGATATCGTCGACTGTGTGTTGATGAATTTCAATATAGTCTTTGAACAATCGGCAATCAAGTTGCGTTGCACTAATCACACCAAACTCCGAAAGGATGACGTGTCGCAAAGATTGTGTTGATTCCAATCAAGGAAACAAGCCTCCAGAATTGTTTGAACTTTAAATATCTATTTCAGATATAAGCATGCTAAGGCGGATATTAGTTCTCGGAAATTCTTATCTCGAGAGCATTGAAAAATATTTATGATGCGCATTATTAGGGGCCATTCACAAATTACGTAACGCTGCGAGGGGGGTGGGGGGGTCAGGCCAGACGTTATCTACCGTTATGTGGG
>JAWWMK010014022.1:0-22060 GCA_035047105.1 Galeopsomyia nigrocyanea
ACTCACCAAATGAGTCTCGGTCGCCCGGCTGAATAAAGGCCCTCACCTATTTTCGAAAATTATCTTGTATGAGCTTTTAAGACCCCTCGACTTTTGGCTTATAAGGACTTTTATAGCGATCTATTCTCTCGTTTCGACACGTTTCGCGCTGCCAATTAGTTCGCGGTGGATTTTTTTTTTTTTCGTTTTTTTCTCTTTCCAACGGCTACTATCGAAATCCTTGGCATGCGTTTGCTCGATGCATTGTTACGTTCATAGACTTGTAGTTTTACGATTTTTGAAGTTTGAAGAAGTATAGAAATAGGGTACGAACTATCGCGGATGGTTTATTTAAAACTGTTACATCGTCAATTTTTTTTTCCGACAGAAGAACATGTAATCCGAAAGCTATTATAATTTTTATTCGAAGTTTCTCAAAACAGTTTTGTAAAATAATTTTAGAAGTAAAAAAAGTTGTAACGTTGCCGTTTGAATATCGAGCATTTCAATCGAGAATTTCACCCAGATAAAAAGGATTTTGATGTAGAAATAAAAATTAATGAAAATCATTTTCAATTTTGCATAAAAAATGTATGAAGTGTACTTTTCATTCCGAGAACAAATGCATAATAATTATTATTAGAGCTGTCTTATAAAAAAAAAAAAGAAAAAAGTCTAGAGCATCCATTGGCGCTTAGTAGTCAATCCATCGTCCGCAATGGTATCTCGTTAATGGGCGATCGTGACAGCTAATGGCAATCGAGCGAATTTCTCGCGCTTATGGTCTCTCCCTCTAAAAAAAGAGCGACGCTCGCTCGAGCCACGAGTGTGTGCGTGTGTGGGCGCGCAGAAGTCCGAATTCCGTTGCGGTAGATGCTTGCGGGAGCAACAGCCGCACGCAAGTTTTTCCATCGTCTCTTTTTCAAACCGCGTCGAGCTTTAAGCTCGTTACATTGTGTGTGTGTGTGTGTGTGCTGGTGTAGCATGAAAAATTAGAGTTTCGTTTTTACGCTCATTTAACTGGCGTCAAGAGAAGCGTACCTTTCCAGTAAACAACAAAAAAAATTTTTTTTTTTGCTACGCAATACTACGTTTCATACCTCATAATAGCTTTTGAAATATATAGAGCATCACTTTTTTTTGTTTGACAAACCAATCGTTAACGAATTTCGGTATTCGGTACCAAGATCAAGACGTGTCGTCGCACACTAAGAAAAATGTATAGTATATAGTGTCGCTTAGCGAAATCGAAGTCGAACAGCTATATTTATAATTTGATCAAAAGAAACGCCTTCAGACATATGTATCTGTTTTATAATTAGTATTTGAAGATCTATCTATAAATGCAGTCGCGCGGCAGACAAATAACGCTGCGGGTTTACATCACACGCTGCGAGAGCGAGGCATTATACAGCTATAATCAATCACGTAATTTATCAGCCTTTATAATCCCTTTTATCAAACTTATATTTACCAACATGGGGACACTTCGCGCCACCGGCTCGCCGCGACGCACGCACACTGAATTTTCATCGATATCTTATTAATAGTGCCTTATGTAATTTTAGGCAGCTATAATTAAACTCAATTCGGCGAGCTCGAATCGACGCCTTTTATTTTAGAACTCTTTAGTTTTCTTTTATCTTCTTCGCGAGTCACGTGTGTCCTCAAACGAAAAAAAAAAAAGAGCCTCGAACTTCGCGATTCACGAGCGTTTCGAGATCATCACCGTAGTCGCGTCTCTCGGATTCATCAATTTGGTTGCAAGAGGTCTTGACAACGCAAGTAGAACTTGCACTTGTGAGAACTTTTTTTTCGGACTTCCATCTAGTTTCTATAGTTTCACCGACTGCAACGCGCGCGCACAAACGCGATCGTCCGATATGCAGCGCGTGCGAGCTTTATTTAGATGTCTCGTTTCGCTCACGTGCTCTAGAGCCAGCTAACTACGTCGATACATTTCAATTCGATAATTTCTTCGAAAGTATAAAATTTTCCATGAAAATCTCGTACTGGATCAAAAGGGAAAAAAATCAAACTTCTTTTTTCCTGCGATCGGTCGAGCTTACCGATTTGGAGATCAGCGCAGTAAATCCTGACGCGCTCGTGTATATAAACACAGAAAACTTGCGCGCGGGTGGTGTACTTCAAAAAGCTCTGACGAGCAAGTATAACGTTGTACGCAAACTCACTCTCTACGAGGCATTAAAGTGAAATAATGACGTAAAAACTCGCTCATTACGCATCGTAAAAATAGAGCTCGCACGCGCGTGTATTTCATCATCGCCGTTTCCGCGCGCGCGCGGTTCAAAGCGCACGGGCAAAGGCTTGCTATTCTCGTTCAAGCTCGCTCGCGCTAACGCTCTCTTGCGATTTTTTTTAGTGAAGGTATATGCCATATATTACAGCGTGGTTACGTAAAAGCTCGCGTGTACTTTTCGTACGTTCGGCATGTGGTGCTGCAAGCACATGCGCAGCTTCATCTGAGAATGAATTATTAGCGCTCATTATTTCCCTTTCTCACGAGTCGCGGACGCGCGCTCTCGTCAAAGCTTTTTCATGCTCTCGGACTTCGTGGAAGATAAAATTACGACGCGGAGCTTTTTTTTTGTTGTTTTTTTTTGTTTCTCCGCGCAACGGCAAAGAGAAGAGAGAAAGAGAGAAAGAGGAAAAAAAGCGACGATTCTTGCGTTATTTTAATTTGCCGTCGGTGTTTATATATAGGTCAGCTAAAAGCTTTCGTGAATTCTATTGTTTATTTAGAGTTTTTCCGCGTCGCGCGGATTGTCCGAGCACGAGCTTTCGGAGACTTCGACGATCAAGTTCGCACCGTGTCTCGACGCGATTGCGCCGGGTCGCCTTCTATTTTTTCAGCAAACAGTTTTATACCATTTCCGCTAATCTATCTCGAGAGCGTTTTAATTTTACACATTTCTATTCCCAATAGGTATAACAATGGAAAAATACGTTTTTTCCATTGCTGTGCGTTGTGCGAGAACGATTGAACTTCTCTCGCGCGCAGTGTCAACGAACAGAAAGAACGAACTCTCTTGAGTCATTTATAAAAGCTGCTCCAATTTTTTCTTTTTGTCTCTTCGTCTCGCCTCGCGCGAGCGATTCGTGTTCCGCCTCGTCGTCGGAAAAATGATCGGCACGCGACGCAAGATCAAGGACGCGTTGAGGCACTGCCGACCACATACAAGACATTTATTTTTGGAAATCGGTCGTTAATCGTCCATCTCGTTAATGAAGTATCAATAAGACAGCGTAAATCGAAGATAATCGGTAATGAATACATGTATTTAGAGATAGTTTTATATAAAAAGTTAACGTAGATCAACATTATAACTTAATCCAGAAGTCGGAAGTCTTTTGCAGCTACAGTGTTTATATCTTTTATTAGTCTCAATATTGTTCGAGGTATTGTAAACGTCACACGTTATAGCTCGTAAAAACCACACGAAACGATCAAACGATGTCAATATAATGATTCCGATAGAATCATCTAAAAATACATGTATTTCAATAGTAAAACAAACAATAAAAGTGTCACGTTGACAACGCTTCTGAACACACGTGCGCGGCTTTGACTTCAGTCAGATGCGCCCTTTGCAAAATAGTCGCGTGCCATTCTTCCCTGTCGAATTTCCAATGCAGAAATGCTTATTTATCTTGAGCCAGCGGCAGCAGTAGCAGCCAGTGTATGGAAAAACTGAAAAGACGCGCTTTTACTCGGAACTTACGCTTTAAAGATACGAAAGCATAATAATTACGAAAAATATCGCTCGCTCGATGTATGCGCATTGATGGCATACTAAAATTCTACCCACGGTTACGCGGCAATTTATACCTTCGCGAGTAGCATTTTGTGAATGGTAGTCAATCAGAATAATAGTTTTGAAATGCACGCATTTGAATTTTTCCCAAAACTCAAATTTTCACGAGCTGCTAGAATCGCGTCTGACCGAATTGATTTATATCACTGAAATTCCATCGATTCCAGAATCTAATTGTAAAAATAAAATAATCAATGTTCTATTTTATTTTCGAATGAAGTCTTTCTGCGAATATTTTATAAAAAGAATACCGTTGGTGAAATTTTTTCCAAAATAATTGATATATAAAAGGATGTATTTTTCAAAAAAGACGATTATTGACATTGTCAATTGGGAATAACGAAGTAGAAGAATACAATCGCAGCAGCAGCAGCAGCATCAGCAGCAAAGACTCCTCGAGAGTGCGTTGATATTATACGTGGTGGCACGAGGCTCGATCACTGGCCAGGGGCCAGATGTAATTCTCGGGGACGGCCGCCAGGGCGAGCTTTCGCCGAGCTACTTAAAGCTCGGCAAGCTCGCGCTCGGCCGCCCCAGGCAGCAGCCGGCGAACATCAGAGCTCACCTCCTGGCTGTGTCGCATATATATATAATTAAAGTTGTGTCTCTCTCTCTCTCACTCACAGTTTGCTGCATACATATAACGCCACCTTATTTTTTTTTTATTCCGTTTGCTGCTGTTGCATGCGCGGACGACCCGCGCGCGCGCGCTTCACGCAGCTATAGTGCAAGTGACCAAGTGCACCTAGTCTATCCTATATTCTGCGAGTCTCTGCGTACCTATCTCTGCGCCAAATCGGTAAGCCGACAGATATACATTTTCACCTAGATCTATTACGACACACCGCATACAGACCGAAAGTGCTATACTGCTGCTGCAACAACGTTTTATGCGACAAAACCCTGCACTCTGATGGCAATCACGAGGGCCTATACCCAAAAACAAAAAGTGCATTGATGCTGAATTGCTGTTGTTGTTGTTTTTGTGCACGTACTATAAGCGCCAAAAGTGCCGTTTTTTTTTCATATGTACGAAGTGACACGACGTATCGAGAGATTCGACGTTGGAATATGAGTTCGAAGGATTTTGTGATATGGCTTTGATTTGTCAATTTTTGTAGTTACTAGTATACCACCGTCGCGTGATGAAGTGTTTAGTGTGTTTTTCAGATCAGTTTTTTTTTACCACGTAGTGATACTATGATTTTTTTTAGATGCATGGATCATTGTGCAATCTTAGCATTTCGACGATGAAAAAAAAATTACATTGCAAAAGTGATGTTTCAGTAAACTTTGTTTTAACTCTTATTTTGATGTTTGGAACATTTCATAAATCATTCTTGGGAGTGTTTAAAATTTGAAAAATTGGGGATTTTATAGACGTAAATAATTTTTGTCAACCGAAACCGATAATTCATTTTTTAAATTTACGTCATTTGGTTTTAGTCATTAAACGGAGTATTTTAGAAAAATGTGTATCGCTTGATGTGCAAAGTGATTGGAAAATTTTAAAGTTGCTCAATGGCCACCTGTCTATTGTAATTAAATAATTCGAAATTCAGGAATTGCATCACTTATTATAAAAAACTGTTTGATGGATTCACCGATATAATTGGAAATGATGAATTTATATCTTGCTGCGTGTTTATTCTTAACGATCCATATTTGGTCGTTTTGTAAAATAATGTAGATCTCACAGAATTCCCGAAATAAACGTAGTAACTACAAAAAAATTACATATTAACAGTTGAAACTTCAACGCCAATCACAGAATCTTTGATACATTCGCTGTGAAATTACAATTTACAAAGAGCACAATCCCTCGCATATAAGAAGGGTTATTTTTTTTCTTTCACACGAAAGTTCACATATTTCAACGTCGATTCAACGATTTTAAAATACAACTAATAGAAAATGTGATACATTGTTGACGCGAAAATTGTCAATCAGCAGAGCAGTGGAGCGAAAATTCTGAGCAAGCGGCTAATTACAACCTTGAACATCACGCAAATAACTTCGAGAATTTATTTTCCATGGGCAAAGCCACGGCTCCACTCGCTCGCGGTTATTCTCTGATAATTTGACGCCCCTACTCTCGCTGCTCTAGCTAATCTTCGGCGACCTGTCAGTCATAGCCTCATCGTGTTTTTAAGGATTTAGAAACTATTTTTAGGGCAATCACTAAAAACGCTCAAGCGTAAAAGTCTTTTTTATTTTTTTAATTATAAGTTTTACATTTAAACTAGCTTCTTGGAAGTATCGCGGTGTTTATTGAATATGTTTTTCTTTAAATCAAACATAAGTCATTTTAAAACTTGAGGACTGGATGACATAAGTGTTGAAAGCGACGCGTATAACAAAAAAAAAAGTGTACTATTGAAGCTCGGTTGAGGATTGACGCAAGCTTGCAAGCGAGACATTGATGAAGTTGCAAGCGAAATTTTTATTAGCGATTGCAATCCGAGATGAATCACGCATAGCGATCTCAAGAATTTTTTTTTGTCTGGACCAGTTCTACATGCGAACAAGCGTCGCCGTCGTCGTCGCTCTCGGACCTTGGTGCATTAAACTAGCTGACCTACAACACCAGAGCCAAGAATTCACTTTGAGCAATTTTCATGACGCCTCCGTGTTTTGAGAGCGAACACGCGCGCATCTGTCTCTGTTGGGCGAAGCTGCTTTTTCGATAGCGCGAAAAAACTTCGCTTTAGCCTTCGGTCAATTTCTTCTTTCAGTCACACGCGATTTGCAACATCTTTTTCTGTTCGTTACTTGAATTTCTTGAAATTGTTCTATTTAAACTCCCAAGAGAAATGACAGAACTCCAAGTTGCACATCAATGAATTCAAAACATTTTCGTAAAATATATTGAAAACATTTTCATAAAAAAGTTTCGTACGATAAAATACAAAAGTATAAAATTTTAGAATCTTAACCGTGCAAATGCTTCACCAGTTTATAATTGCTAATACACGTAATAGGTACATCCAGTTTTTCAAAATAACTTAGCAATGAAAAATAGGACAACCTTAAAGAAAGAAAAAAAAGTTGTTTTCCTGCGCAATATGATAAATATAAAAAGAAAGGGTCGAGTAGTCGTGCGCGATCTGGCAATACCCGAAAAAAAGAACCGCGAGAGCTCGAGTCGAAGGTGTCAATCAAACGAAATATATTACCGCTGTCGTACAAGTTTGACAGCGCGGCAAAGATCGCATTGTTAGATTGTTTTAGGCTGCTGATGTAATTTTCGTCCTCTTGGCTTACAGCGAGTACTACATATCTACTGTGTGCCTTGCACGCGTGTCTCAATTTTTGTTTTTCTTTCATCTTCATTTTTTCGCGTGGCTTGCTCTTCGGATTCCCAATGCTTTATTTATATCGCGGATTTTGAAATTTTCAGCGACCTATTTTCGAGTGACGTACTTTGAATTTTTGCAAAACGCAACTCCGCTATTGTACGCGTTTCTATCTAGAGCGTTGACGGATCGAAGAAAACTTATTGTGAATATACAAAATACTTGCACAACAATTTTGCGATGAAAAATGGGGTAGCTCTTTTTCATCTGATTCGAACTTGCTAGCAATAGAAGATTTCTAACTTTTTACCTTAATATCTGAATAATAAATAATGGAATACTCTGGTTTTATAAATATAACGAATATGACTTAAAAAATTATTTCGCGTGTAAAAAAAAAACAATGCCAAACGAAATGAAATTTCAAATCGCAAATAGTATATATCTCTCGGTCTGAAACTGACCGAATCGTGGAATTTTAGTGCAAAGCATTTATTCAACAGGTCACTTTAATCTCGATCTGGTCAATATATCATTCCCGAAATGCGCAATTAACTGCTCAGCCCGTCGCATAAAATGCAAGCACGATTTATCGACGATATCATTCAATCTTCAAGATTGCGCAACAGGTATCGGCTTATCAAAATCTATTATCCTTGTAATCAAATCTAAAATCGATATGCGTTATTTACTTTCGAGAAATTAAAAAAAAAAATGATCCAATGTCAAATCACTGAATCAACGCATCTAATTACCACTTAACAAAACAGCTCTAAGAAATAAAAAGAAAAAAAATCCCGCGCAGTTTGTCAGCAGTGGATAATCAATCGGAGATCGCAATGCATATACAGTTTTATTTGTCAAGTAGTAAGAGAAGCTTATAGTCGGCCGTCGTCATCGCCGCGTGATGACGAAGATGATCCCCGGGGATAGTTGACAAGGCGCGCGCACGAACGCGCCACACGTGTTCGAGAAGCAAAAAAGCTCTGCTGCTCACTGCTGCTGCTGCCCAGGCAAGGTTAAACGTCGTGTCCGAGAATAAACGCTCCGTCGGGCCGAATATCGCTCTCTCTCTCTCTCGCGTGCGCGCGCGCCAATTTCAAACTTTTCCGAAGCTTTTTTGCAGCGCGACCTTCGCCGAGCGCGATTTATTCCATCTTTATAGCGACGTTGCCACCCCGGAAAACAAGCTCGCGAGCACGTGATCTGCTCGCTGCATCTTGGCATTATTGCCATTATTCTCGCTCTTCTTCTGTCTTATTCTTGGACCGCTTGTCGCTTGCGATTGTCGTTACTTTTCGTCTTCTTCTTCTTCTTCTTGTTTTTTTGGCTTTTAATCCCGACGTAACGTTGCAGCTTATTCTAGACTTGACGTTTTTATAATCTCGCGAGATTTGTCAATTAATAATTTTCTATTTGTGCATACGTTCTTTTCACTGCTTACTTGCAATTGTGCAAAGATAGAGTGCTAAAACGTTATAATTCTCGAGGGCAATACTCTTTGGAACAATAGCAGTTCCAAAACGGGAAAACCGCAATCAATTGAGAAAATATATATCCATCGAGAATAGAGCGTGTAACTTCGTAGCATCACCGAGCGTTTAAATATACTCCCGAAAGACAAGAAACTCGCGATTATGTGCGTTCCTTCGGCCTATAAATATCATGCCTCGCGAACTGGCGCCGTTAGGTATTCGCCGATATACCGTGTATCCGAAAACTTTCACACCTCTAAACTCGCAAGCTGCAAGCTGCACATACACACCCATAACTCACGGGCTTTAAACTTGCGCGCGACAACCCCGCGAGCGCGTGACATTTCCTGATTCGCGAGCGCGAACTATTGTGCTATGGAACTTTTGGTATTGAGTTGTTGTTCTGGATTTTATATAGCTTTTGCTAAGACTTTTGTTTTTTGTTGTCTTTCGAGACGATGCCATGCATTGACTTAAAAAATTTGCTCGATTGAGAATTAAGTCATTTTGGATGGGAAAAGTGGAGCTCGTGATTTGGAAATGTCACAAAATTATAAACAAGCGAGAACTCATGCGATCATGAAAATCGTAAACGTATTGCATACCGAAATATTACGATCTAATAATAAAATTGAAGCTTTTACTTTTCGCTGTCAGCATTGTATTCGTATAATTTAACACGCGTATTTATAGTACGCCGATATGCACTTCCTCAAAATTTTGCGGCAAACAGTCGAGAAACATTTGTGCTTGGATTGTTTATTTTCCAAACAATAGCGCGTTAGTTGAATTTAAAATAAAGTGTGGAAGCCAATTGTATTAAAAGTCATAAATTCACAATTTCGACTAATCGATTTTACACGTATTTTTTTCTTTCACTTCGCACTTTTTCACATATTCCAACGTTTGTCTCGTTTGCATTCCGTTGACAAAATTTACAACCCAAATAAATTGAAATAGAAGGCACGCATTCTGAATTATCGATCCAACTATAGAAAATATCTGGGCTTTTAAACGAATAGGCTATAAATTCAAATGTAGCTTGATTAAAATTTATAATCGAGATTATTTGTGCGCTACTTATAAAATGTATTATAGGTCAGTGTAATAGACGCGAGAGAGAGAGAGAAAGACGAGACACCGTGATGAATGAACTCTCGGTAATAATTATAAGCCGGCGTATCGAAAAGAGGTTGACCGTTCTGCCAAGTCAATCGAATTAATAGTACAAACCTTAACTTAGTCGCGAAAAAGTGTCGAAATTCGTTTGCAATGATAATCCGATAAATTGACCAAAAGATTATAGAGCGATAACTAAATTGACTTTCACTCGCAAGTTTCGCAAACAATAGCCTCGTCCCGCGGCAGAAACCAAAAAGTTACGTAACGCAAATACATAAATTTTCCTTGGTCTTTCTTGCCTTTTGGCACATGCACCTGTCGGAAAATTCCATCGCACAGATACGAGTGAACGAATCTTTTTTACGAGAAGGAGAGGAGAAAAAAAAAAGGAGCAAGCGTTGGTTATTTTAGATGGTTCTGGTCGATCAATCATTTCTCGTCGCGGCTCGCGACGCGTGCGTTGTCGAATTCCCATTCGATTGCTAAATTCGCAAGAACGCCAAATTTCAAACTCGCAGCAACAAACTAAATGAAAATATAAAAACTCCTCGAAACTCGGGAATCGATGCGATAAGAAAATCGACGTAAATCCAAGCCTCGGAAACCACGGCAATGAATTTGTAGCTCCGTTCATGAAACTGTAACAGGTCGCGCCGAATGAAATGTAGTAACGAAACGCAACAAGTGTATCGAGCGCGAAATGAAAGAAAGAAATAGAAAAGAAAACGTACAGCACACACAGCCCGAAATCACGAAGTAAGAGCTATGTGGAGCAGCCGCAGCAGTAAAGCTTGAGCTTTTTGGCTGCCAAAATAATTAGGAAGTCGTAGAGTCTGGGTGCTAAAAGCGTCCGAGCGAGCTTGGCGCAAGTCGCTTGGCGAGAGTGGAGAGTCTCCCCGGGGCTTGCGGCGCGGCAAGTCAGTCGTCGGCGAACAGCTGTGCGTGAAAGACAATAAAGAACAGAAAGAGAGAGAGAGAGAGACACAAGTACACGCAAATACACACGCAGAGACAAAGATATTCGTCGTGTTTGGACGATTATCGAGCCCTCGAGTCCGAGGTGCGTTTGTGTGGCACACTCGCGCGGCACGTGTCATCTGCTGCTATCTGCTGATGCGTCTGGGGGTGTATCGCCATCGTCATCCTCCAGTGCATCGGCTTCGTGTCACCGCCGTCGACTAGAACTTTTACCAACTTTTACTCTCTGTGTGTTTTTGTTCTCTTGTTGTTGTTATTGTTGTTGTGATCATCAAGCCTATAACGTCTTCTCTGTCTGCGTAAGTTTGTTCAACTTTATTTTTTTTCCTGTCTCTTGCGCGTATTACGATTGGATGACCCTTGCGCGACCTTGACGCTTACGATTGCAAGTCGCTTCCGCGAGAGCACGCGGGAGGGCAAGTCAAGTTTAAGGGCAACGACAAAACACTCGATCGCTTTATCGTCCGACTTTCGCTCGCTCCGACTATGCGCGCCGCTATTTTCGTTCCGCTTTGTGTAAATATTATGGGGATGCACAATGGAGACTTAAACGCGCTCTGTCGAATAATAGATTCGCTTCCACTTTCGATCGTGTCTATTTTATTCGCAAAAATACCGTCAGTTTGATTATACTTTCGCGAAATTTAATTGCTTATCATTTTCATTTTCGAATATTTTACTTCCAATAGCATCCGTAAAACAAATCGCAAATATTGAAAAACAAAAAATCGAGCGCTCGGACAGCCAAGCTTTTCTCGAAAGAAAAAAAAAAAGCTCTTTGATATTTAAATTATAATATTAGACTATCCGACACTCGAAACCGTTACATAAACTCGAAAATCGCCGAGTTACGTAAAAGCGGGTATTTTCTAGTTTCGCGAGCTTCTAATCTATATTAAAAAGAAAAAAAATCAGCGCGCCGAAAATCCTTGAGACAATAGAATTAATTGCAGGCGGCGAATCGTAGCTGCCAAATTAGAAAATAAACTTTTGACGATAGACACTTTAAAAAAAATCATTTTTATTTTACGACCACAGTCGCGCTCAAAATAGCAAACGCACTTGTCGATAAACGAAAAAAAAAGAAAGAAAAGTCGAGCAAAAGCATTCGAATTGCAAAAAAAAATTGAAAATTTATCAGTGCAGCTCGTGACGTAATGCACAACCGCGCGTCCAAAAAGGTTGCAAAAGCTCGGGGGAAAAGAAAAGTGGTGGGGAGGGTAGAGATGAAGATACACTTGCATATAGTCGTTGCACATCGAGATGCATGTATGTATGTAAAAGCGCGCTTGTAGATCAAGAGAGGCGAATTATCCCGGGCCGCGCGGCGGTTAACCATTACGTAAGTCGACAATGCGCCGCTTGTCCTTTTCAAAAGCGTCTTAAAATACGCGCCAAGGAAATAGCCTAGGCAGTAAGACTTAAAATAAAACGGCACTCGCTCATTCTGCGTCACACGCCGCGCGCCAGAAAGCACACAGCAACGCACGCAGAGAAGCCCCCGGAAGCTTTGAAAGAACAAGAAAAGAAAAAAAAAGGATCGAGGAGAAGAAGCTCAATGATTTTTTTTACGAGTGGCTTTGTTGATAAATAGACTCGTATAACTATGCGTTAAAAGCTTGGCTAGTTTTCGAAGTTCGCTCCTCGTAATGAACTTTCCAAATGGGAAATTTTCGCTTTGCTCGCGCTTTCGAACAAACACTAAACACGCTATATACATTGGCTAACGGTTAGAAGTTGCACGTCGACCAAGTCAATTTTCGCGCAATAAGCTTTTCCACTTTCAATTACTTTTAAAGAAATACTTTTCTTTACAAGCCGAATTTGAATCTTCAAAAATCTTTGTAATATCGATCGAACATTCCCCCCTATCGAGCCATAATCCAAGCAATTTAAATTCAAATTTTCAATTTATCATTTGTCTGCTTTCGAACCTCGATACCCGTTAGACGTTACAAAGACTTTGATCCCTCCGCGTATGTTCCATACAAAAGAAACAAAAATAACGAATCGCTCCCCCATCGTCGACACGAATTGATCAAGGATGGCTCGAGCGGTATTTTCCCATCAACCCCGTGGAAAATTCAAACGGTTGTCAGATCGCAAAGCTGCGAGTGCGCCACCCCCGCGACCAATCGCGTTGCTCCACATGATCCCATTCTTCGCGCAGCGCCAAATTCAAACGACACGATAATTCTACTCGCGAAAGTGCGACTTTGAGAGGCCTTGAGAACACTTGACATTTCGCTGAAATAAACGTCACCGGTCGGATAAATAACGCCAGCGTAGTTCGACAATTCGGGGGAAGCAGTTGGGAAAATTGGAAAAGCGGCCAAGTGTCCGGGCTTGAAGCTTAGCTTGACGATTCGACCGCGAGAGGCCGCCACGAACGCTGACTGGCCGCGCGATGATTCGCCCTTTTGCGGCCAGGCGCCAGGCGCAGGTTAGCAGTAGCACAGCAGTCTGGCAGTGTTCGTTTCTCTCTCTCTCTCTCTCTGTCGCTCTTACAAGCCAAGTGGTCGGCGCTTGGTTGGTGCTGTCTCCGTCTGCGCGAAAACCGTCCCGTGGCGAGCGCGTGTAGAACGTTGTGCTGTGCTATCTGGTGTGTGTGCATCGTGCAGATCAGCCTGGCTCTCGGTCGCAGTTCGCGAAGACAGCGAGGTTTGGTTAGATCGCGTCTCGTTCGGTCGTGTTCACTCGCACACGGCGCAAGAATAAGTGACCAAAACGTTCTTCGGCGACATCATTCTAGTCGAGTTTGTGGATTCAGTGCGGAGATACGTCGCTATCGCGGCATGAAGTTCGGTGTGCCTCAGGACGCGAATTGTGTACCTTGAGGACGCTCGTTGAAGACGACGACGACGCCCGTATACGACGACATTATATATTCACACACGCCAACGGGTTTTTTCACGTCTATAAGTGTGCGCGTACCAACACTCCAGTCATTTCTCGAGCTTCAGTGCCAGCTGCACGACAGCCACACACGTATACACACAACAAGTATATAGGCTACAACGCGCCATCGCCAGCGTGTTGTTTCCCTAACCTCCAACGAGGATTAGCTTCGTAGACGACGGCCACGCAGTTGTGTGCGCGTGCACTGCTTAGCTCCTGCTTTCGATTAACATCGCAGAGCAGCTGCGCTTAGCGGCCTTCGAACCAACAAGGTACACACACGTTGGCAGCCACGTTGTTGTTCGCGCCGCGCCGTGTCTTCTCTCTTTCTCACTCTCTTTCTTTCTTTCTTTCCTTTTGGCTTATCTGTCCCATCACTTTGGAATGGACTTGACGCGCGCGAAGCGTTTACCTGCCATTTTATGGCTACGGAAAAAAACTGGCCCGCTCCGAAAATTGAAAATTTCCGAGCGGCCCAGCGGTCGACATGGCGACGAGGCTCTTGGCATCAGCTGAGTGCATGGCCAGGGTTTGCTAAATACGACGCCACGAGTCGTCTGCAAATTCAACTGAAATGCATTCGCTGCTGTTGGGCTTTCGGAGTGCGATGATAAGTCGTCCCGCGCGCGATGCGTAATTTTTTTTTTTAATATATACATGCGTTCGACGCCACCGCTTACTTTAATATACTACGCTTTGTCAAAGACTTGTTATTTTTTGATAATGTGCGTTCTGCGATTTTCCACATGCGTTTGCGTTGTTTTCAAAGTGCTGAGTAATTTGTCATGTAACGATATATGGAGCAATTCAATAGTGTTTCTAAATTTAACTTTGATTGTTTTAATGATGGAAAAAAATTGCATTGAACTTGCCTACATCATTATTTAATTAGTTACATTGAAATTGTAGATCTATAAAAAACATATTCTGAGCTTGAAAACATTTGTTTAGCAAACATATCATTATTTACATTGTTCTTAGTAAAAAAGCTAATGATGTCAACTTGTCTAAGGTCAGATTAGATTGCATTTTGATATATACGAATGCTTTACTTGTGGAGTAGAAAATAAATATACTCAGCGCTTTAGTGAAAGAATAATCAACACTTTTACGTTATCGAGTATGAACAGTCAAAAGAGAATTACACTAAATAGTTATTATTTTGTTGTTGCAGAAACTAATTAGGTGAATGAACACTTTTAGTAATTAACGAGTTCTGGAGCAAAAGTAAACATGGATGACTCTCATTGCAAAACAGCAGACGAAGTCACAAACTATTTCAATGTTGATCCTGAAAAAGGTCTTTCGCCAGACCAGGTGAAAAGGAATCAGGAAAAATATGGTCTCAACGGTAAGTACAAAAAACTCACTCATCTATGCTTGTTAATAATTGTCTGACAGATTTGGAAAATGATTCAACGAGTATCGAGTAACATAATTTTTCCATGTAACAATGGAAAAAGACTATAAAATAGTTTGAAGTTATAAATATTTTAGCTAGTTCGAGAGTGTTACTCTCGCGAATGCTACAACAGAATCTCTGACTCAACATCGAAGTTTCCATGAGCAGACAGTAAAAGCAGCTCGTGATTGTTTTCACTGAAGAAGTTTGTTTTCGAAAAGTTACAACAAGTATGACACGCAAACTACTCGCGCTATTCTACTGGTCGAAAATACAATTGTGAAAATCAGCAAGTTAAGTTTCAAAAGCGCGCATTCCCCGAAAATTAAAAAAAAAATCGTCTTCTCTTCGGGCACACTAAAAACAAAAAAAAAAGAAATGAGGAAACGTAAAAGTTATTTTTCAAGACGTATAAAAGGCCAGCAGCAACTTGGGAGGTAGTTCGCTCCTCGCGTCTTCTAAGCAAACGATCGAGTTACCGGCGAGTTGGCGAAGGTGTTTACGAGTTTCATTGTGGAACGTTTGCTCAGATTCTTTTCCACGGCACCTCGTTAAAAAAAAAATCGAGCGCCGAAAAGTTCATAACAGCGATGGTATTTTTAACATCATCGTGCCTCGTGCCGTGCCTCGGGCGCCCCGGAAACCACGTGTACCGCAGTTCCAGTTTGCTCTTTCACGCGCAACCGGTTTCTTCCTTCTATACGTGGCCTCGCGATTTTAATGTCGTCACGCTCGCGCAGTGTCGCGTCATGGAGTGCGTAATCGACACATTTCTCCGCGGATGATGATCTCTTCTCTCTCCCTTTTTCTTCTTCTTCGTTTTCCCTTGTATTATACAGTCGATTAATTTTGCATCATTAACAGTCGCGAAAAACACGAAGCGTATTTGGATTAATCGCTCGATAAGTCTCGCTTGAGTTTGCTGCCGAGATACGGTGTTTTATCTCTCGCGAATGCAACGCGTGATATATCCGACGGAAATGTGTTAATGCTGATTCGACGATGACACGTCCAATTTAGTCGACGCGATATTATCGAAATTGGCAATTTGGCAAGTTTTAACGATCAAATTCGTAAAATCCCCGGTTAATTAACACGAATGGAGCAACTAAAATAGTGTACAATAATCTAATTCGATTACGAATCGAGAGCACATTTGTTCGGGCGCGACAAATAAGAATCGCGAGAGTAGCAATATAATGATTTATCATCCCGCCAGACGAGTTTATTAAATCACTTTATTATCATCAGCTACATCCGATTGTTGCGCGCGCCACATTGTACACAGTTAAAAGCGCTAATTAATACACGGACGTGTCGCGTTCAATTTTGCCTTTAACCAAACTATATAAAAGCTTATCTCCGGCAGATTAAAAAAAAAAGTACGCCGCGCTATTGCAAATAATGTATTCTCGCGCTTAGGATTTCAATAATTCATGCAAGCACCGCTCGTAATTTCGTTTCATCGATCGAGCGACGACGACGACGAGGCGAAATATAATTGACTTTTCACGTTTACGCGGGATGCTGCCGCAAGTTCCTCAATTTCTCTGTCCGATGGTGGCGGCTCGTGATGACTCTTATCACTTTCACTCGACAATGGAGTGACGCGCCGCGCGCCAATTACGCGATCGCTACCGGTTCGCCGCCGACTAACTGTCTGTCTGTCGGTCGAGCTCTCTGTGGGGCAACTCTTTGTTCTTGAAAAAACAAGAGAGAGAAAGAAAAAAAAGCGAAGGACGCGCGATAACTCGAGGCGAGATATATTAATGCTCGATAATAATATTATTACCGTCGAGCTTTTTTTTTTTAGTTGTTCGAGTAACGGAGTTCAATTGGATCGCGATTCGTTTTAGCGCGATTTACTTTTGATTCCTTGAATATTTCATGCATAATTTTCAGTGATTTTACAATTCTTATTTCTGCATTAGATATTCAAGAAGAATAAACGTGTCGACATTAATGAACCAGCGTACATATATTGACTTTCGCATAATTCCGCGACTCGCCTTGCTTTTTTTCTCTCTCTCTCTCTCTCGGATTCAATTTAAAAAAAAACGAGCCATTAATCGCAACGAAAGAAAAAAACAAGCAAACATTTCTTTTTTTTTCTTCAAAACGTTCCATTACAATTCCACGCACGAGAGCCGCGCAGCTGCCACTGACGTCAGATCTCGTGCAAACTCCTTCGAATCTCATGTATATACTCAGGATACCCGAATCCCGAAGTAACACGTAATCCAACATGGGCCTCTGACGTCAAGTGAATTGCTATTCGAACACGTGTCAGAACTCAGATCGTGCGGTGTTTCCTCCCTCTCCAGTATAGCAAAGAATGAGCAAAAGAAAAAATTGTGTTTTATCTTGCAAACGCAACCCCGTGTTACACATGCATCTGCCTTTTCGCGCTTTGTGTTGCGCGACGATGATGTGTTGTTGCTCTTTCTCTCCCCCACTATAATACTCGCGTGTACAAAGCCACGTGGAGTTGTCTTTGCGGATTTTCATAGTGACGTCAGTCGGATGTGTATTTAAGTATATATAACGTGCAAAATTTTCGAAACGCGCGTATTTTAAAGTCGCGATATATAGAGAGAGAGCGTTACGATCTTAATTTAATTAACGGCGAAACTCGATAGAAAAATAAAAGCAAAAAAAAAAAGGACTGTAATTGGATTGAAGAGGCAAATAAATCATTGTCGTGCGTCGTCGATTGAATTACCACTGGTATTACGCAGATGTTACTTTGTAGTTTAACGGTCGAATAAACATTATACATTTCTATATACGCTCTTTTTTCTGTCTGCCCCCGACATCAAAAGATTCGGCATATTGTACATCAAAAGCGGCTACACCCACATACACACGTTAATCACTCCATGGCGTTATAAAATATAAAGCTCGTTAAAATCATTGAGCCGCTCGATCGTGCCGAATATAGTTCTCTCTTTTATTATCTCGAAATCTCGATATAAACGTCCGAGGAAAAGCCAACTAAAAAAGAAAACACATCGCACCTAATATCAAAACGTTAAACTTCGATCGAGAGGCTTATAACACCCAAAGACTCGGCCGCGAAGTGTAGAGATCGTATGATAAACGGCGATAAGATAAATCGCGAGCGGAAAATATAAACGAGACGCGGATGCAAGCGACGCGTCGGTGGCGATTTTTAGGAGGAAAAGAAAAAAAAAGAGATATGCAACGCAACGTAGAATAGCGCAAAAGTCTGTCAAAGCTTCGCGCGGCGCTACTCTCGAGGGCAGTGCTGCTGTCGATGACGTTAATCGTCAGTGGACGTCATATACTTCGCGTGTATATGTGTGTTGCTGCAGCTTTTTCGATTGCGCAATTTTTCTTACTCTCCAACGAAGCCACGATGGAGGAGAGCGTTCTTAATTATTATTATTATTATTATTGGATGATTTTCTCGGCGAATTGTATATTATCTTTGGCCGATTTTTTTTTTCGCAGCGAATTACGCGAAAGAAAATGTCGATAAAAACTGGTTATCGATGCGATAGAATATATTTGCCGTTCGTCTCTCGACGATTCGAGTGAAACAGTTTCCAGTGTGTAAACACTTTTAAATCCGATTGGCACTTGTACGTCGATCGGATAATCCCAATCGATTCTCATCGATAAACTTTTCATTGTTTTTGAAGAGAAAAAAAGGCCAACCTGAACGGTTATAAAAATAGACGTTTATTTATAAAATGCCAAAAAAAAATTGGTTTTCGTAAAAATGCAACAAGCTGTTCTCGTCTGACAATTCGCCAAATTTTCCGATCGAGCGTAAGGCCGAATCGGCGTGAAACAAGACGGATAATAGAATTTATTTAGCAGAGATAGGTCGTTATATATCGGTCGCAGAGCAGCCATTGTCCTTCGCGCAGGCAGGCTGCTGCTGCTCAGCCTCGCGTGAAAAATTTGCCCGGCTTTCTAACACGTGAGCCTTGCGCCGCTTTTCTCTCGCGTCGCTTGTATATATCTGCTTTTTTTTCCTATCTTCGACCCTTTTTTTTCTCTCTCTCTCGTTTATTATACGCGTTGTTCTTTAATTCTGCATCCTTGCGTCTTTTTTATTTCTCTCAATCGTTTCTCTTTTATGAACTTTATCGGCAAGATAACAAATTGTTTTATAGGACCGTTCGGTTTACCTTGCTCGATTCCAAAGGTTCATCGTAAAAATAAAACGCGATAACGACCGTATACTTTTCCAATTTTGTATTCATAAAAAAAAAAACCTCGGCAACAACTTGCATCTCGTCTGTTACACAGACACTTGAAGTTTTCAACTTTTGCTTTTGAATAATTCCACGCGCAATAGCGTGTCTTTGCACCCGAAGCAAAACTCGGGGATGCGATATGTATATGTTTCCGCCACGCGCGGACGTGTGTACATGTCGATGGGGATGGAAAAAAAAAGCTTACTCGTCGTACGTCTATATACTCCCGTACGATATATATACGAGCGAAAGTAGTGTAACGTTATCCGTGCACTCGATCGATGTCATCACACATAGCGACTATACTACCTCATCGTTCGCGGCTTATCGGCTCCGCGACAAAGAGAGAGAGAGAGAGAAAATTCTGTTTTTTTTTTTCGCAAGGTCAACATTTTGTTGCCTCCCGAAAAAAGAAGATCGAACGTACGTAAAACACACCTGCTGCAGCAGCGGCGGCTTTATTTTCGTGTATAGAACCGAATAATCCTCGGCGAGATAAATTTTCCGTGTGTACTTCCGGGTTGCGATATTCGAGATACTAAATCGAGCTTTTGCAATTACAATTTTTTTTTTTCGTTTATATTTTTCTCTAAATGACAAAATTTCGTCGAGTTTTTTTTTTTCATCATCAACGATAAATACAAACCAAAAAAATCGTAGGCTATTGTCGTGCACGAGGTATATAATCTTGAACATACAGAAATAAACTTAGATGCAGTTGCGTGGCATTATTAGCCCCCGGGCATCACGAAATATATCCTCGATGTAGAGAGAGAGAGAAAGAGAGTCACTGGCAAATTGTCAGTATAAGAGCGCCAAGCACATTGTCAGTCGGCCAATTTCTATCTGTTGCAGCTTTACCCGCGATACTTGCGCCAAAAAAAAAAAGAATTATTCATTCCTGATAATATCATTATCAACTCGAAGCAAAAAAAAAACCTCCAACTATTTTCGTTCTTCTTTTTTACGTAAAGCGTCATTAGTACATATCGCGCGAGATACCGTCGGAGTTCGTGAAAATTAGTCGTAGCCAGAAAGAAAGAAAGAAAAAAAAAAAGAAAAACGGAAACGCTTATTAGCGCGCGAGTGATAGAGCTGATGGAGTATAGCGGCGCGCGCTCGCTCGCGTGATCAGCTGATTCGATATTGCATCAATGTCAGAGCTGCGCGTTCGCCGTACAGCGAGATTATTACGGATTCAAAGCGGCGAGTAGTTCGCTTGATTTCGAATGCAGCCTATATATTCTCTTATGTTTCTTCGATAGAATTTTCAAGCGATCGCCCCGATATCTCTATACGAGAGATGCAGCACACGGTTTTTATCAGGAGCTTTCTCATTTGGGTTAGCGCGCGGCTAAAACGTTTTTAACTGCGTTTTTATTAGTCGAAACGCTTAGCAATACACACACACAGCCATAAGTGGAAAAAGATTTGAAATTTATACATTAGACACCAGCCGTGTTTCCGTGTGTGTTCTAGGACAAGAACCTCCGTCGCCGATCCTCGATGCCGTTTTACCCGCGTGCACTGAAATAGCCACTCGTCGCGCAAGCTTAGATAATCTCGTATATAGGCTTATCTCCGCTGCGTGTGCTTTTTCAGGCATCACAGCGCGGTACCTATTCCCCTATTTGCGGGTTAGCGAACCTATGGTACCTTTTTCAACGAAATGCTACCTATTTTACTTATTTCAATCTGCATCAGTACTATTTCCCCTTTTTTGGCAACATAAAAAAAAATTATATACTAAAAATCACTTTAAATAAACTATAACGTTTACAAAGATCTTTATTTTATCTATATTATCTTTATTCTATTTGAAACAACATATTAACGCAAAGAATATTTTTTTTTTTTTTGATTTCTGATAATAAAATGCGCTGGTCCTGAATTCAGTGTGACAATTAAATGATGTTCTTTTTTCCACTTTTTAAATTTATGTTATCTCATTCGGATTTATTAACGAAAGTGCATAAACATACTGTATTTTTGGTTCAGAATTAAAATAGACGTGTATGAACATCGATCGCGTTACGCGCTTTTACTTCTTCTTTCCGTACGCGGAGAATTTTCGTTATGATTCTTTTTTTGTTTTACCAATCTGACGATTTCTCGAATTGCGAAGATTTCTCGCATACTTCTGCATACTCGCGGTTATATCTATCGAGGAAACTTTTCGATTGATAATTATCTGAATCGATGGAATAAAATTTAAGAAGAATTAATCGAGGAAAATCTCATCGCAAATTCTCGCTAAACCTAAATTTTTCTTTCTCTACTCCTCGTTCGCCAAGACGACCGCCCCGGATAGGAATCACAGAACTCCGAAGAAAAAAAAAAATGAAAAGAAATTTGAAAGCTCCGAGTCGACAATTTTTCTCAGTTTGTTGTTATTTACCCACGGCATATGGGCTAGGATCGATAATATGTGAGCCAAGGTCCCGTAGTTGCACACATGCAACAGCAGCAGCAGCACCCAGAGAGTCTATTTTCGTAGCGCAGCAACTGCAATGTGTGTGAGAGAGAGAGAGGGAGAGAGAGAGTTGATCTTCTTTGAGCGTTTGCAAGCTCACGCGCGCGTCTGCGATGCAGCAGCAGCAGCAGCAGCTTAAAGCCGTGATTTCCTGAATGGCAGCTTTAACGCGCGACTGAGTTATTTGCTTAGCACGCATTTTCTGTGCTCCAAGTTGATATTAGCGAATTCGCGTCTTTTGATGAATTCCGCTCCGTTTGACACACACACACACACAGACAGATAGACAAATATTGTATATATGGCCAATTCCACGAAAAAACTGCCGTAATTTGGTAGCGTTTTTTCAAAAATTCAAACTGAGGGTACGCT
>JAWWMK010014033.1:0-22057 GCA_035047105.1 Galeopsomyia nigrocyanea
AGAAAAAAATGTGCATATGAGAGAGAGAGAGAGAGAGAGAGAGAGAGAGAGAGAGAGAGAGAGAGAGAGAGCGAGAGCGAGAAGGAAGAAACAATAGTGGCGGCTCAATGGCGGTGGCAACGCGTAATGGTTGTCAACATCGGTTAGCGCGATATTTCCTCTCGTGTGGGCATCGGCCATTGATGTGCACGACTACTATATATATATGCGGGGCTGCTATACGTGTAAGTGTAAGCGTGTGCCACACACGTATATGTATATACGCTTAGTCGCGATGGGGGAGATTTCTCAGTGGCCGCGAGAGAGAGCGAGAGAGAGAGGAAGGGTGCATGCGCGCACGTACGGACGCCTCTTTATTTGTGGGGCGATGGGCTTTGTCGAAGCTGTACTGCAACTCTCTCAAGAGAGCTCGCGCCCGTCTTTGTTAGCGAGGCGAGAAATTCTGTCTCTCTGTCCTCTACAATTACAACGCGCGCCTCCCTACCCCCACACACATACACACACACACACACACATAACCCTTTTCCGCTGCACTGCACTGCTGCAATCCCGAGGTGTGATACCAACTGCATTCGCGCTGCTACCAAGTGCAATATGCATTCGACGAGCGACGACGCCCCATGCCACAGCCAGCAGCAAAGAGCCTGCAATCATGGCTTTCTCACCAGCGACACTTGCCTATATAGCTGCACCTCCCCTCGCTAACTACCCCCTGCCCTATAACCCCTTCCCTTTTTTTCCCTGACACGCCGAGACAAATCTTTTTCTCTTAATTGGCCTACCGCTGCGCGAGCTTGCGCGCTGCTATATACAGCTTCTTTCCAAAAAATTTCACGCGTGCGAGAGCACCTAATTAAACGTCCGCGAGGTTTTTTTTCTTTTGTCTCTGCTCTCAAACTAACGTTTAACGCGTTAATTAACGCTCGTATTACGTACTTTTGCGCAAAGTGGTTCAACGAGATTCTTCTTTTTTTTTAAATAAAAGTGCCATTTTTTTTGCAAGTCAAGGGAAACTGTATCTTCTCGCGGCACATACGACATTGTATTAAGCTATACTTCTCCGACAAGTGTGTCAAGTCTTGAAAAACATGTCTGTTGTTCGAGATCACGGTGTGTATAGCTACCGTGCAAAAAGAAAATCACTTGGCTGGCTAAGTTTTAATGCAACTGAAGAACTCCCGAGTGGCTCGAACAATTACAACGGAACTGACATTCTTTCGAAAGTTGAATGAAGTTGGCTTGATATTGTCCAGCAACAGCAGCTTGATATTGTCAGGGCTGTGACAAAAATCACACCTCGGCGGGCGAGTGAAAAGAAAAAAAAAACGGGAGCGCGTCCATTGTCTGTCGAGAGAGTAGTACATGCGAAGCCGCGAGAAAAGTCGTGACATCAATAAAAGTGTCGGTCTGTCGAGGAAGAGGAGGAGAAGGAGGAGGAGGCAAAAATTGCAACTGGAAAGTTTAATGACGCCTTGTCAGTGGCAGCAGTGCGCAGTGCAGTGCGGGGGGTAGGGGTAGGATGGGTGGAGGGCAAAAAAACTTAGAAGCCGTAATTAAAAGTACAGCGCGGCTTGGGCGTCTTTCATCGTCGCAGAATCTCCCTCGCCCTTCTTTTGAGCGCGCAAACACAGCCACCCCCGCTGACACGTAGCCGAGCTGCTCGCAACCCTCTCACTCTCTCACTCTCTCTTACTCGCAAGCGTCGACTAGTGAGAGCTAAGGATCGATACTTCGACGAGGAGCACTAGTGCACAAGCGTGTGTGCGGTCGCCAGGTGAGCGTCATCCAACACCTTTTGCGGGTTATGGCTTCTCAGCGCGACCGCCTGCCTACCTGCCTGCCTGCCTACCTGCCCGCCCGAGTTGCAAGCAGGGAAAAAGACTCGAGTCCAAGATGATCGAGCGCCCCGGGAAAATAGTGCCGACGTAAGCCGCAGCTTTTTAACTCTTCTCTCGCATAGTACAGAAGAGAGGGTCGTTGCGCTCGCCACGCCTCGGGCTACTTTTGATTCGCGCGCATCAACGTCGTTTCATTTTTCTCTCTCTCCCCCGACGTTCGATATCATAAGATAACTGTCCACAAACTAGATCACGCGCGCTCTTCATTTTTAACATACTTTTTATCGTCTTCTTCTCGATAGAAACTTCGATCTGCTCTTCTCTATATTATATCGGAAGTGCGACAAAAGCATCCGAACGATTTATCTTTACCATCATTTTGCAAAATACGATCGCGATTGAAAATTAAACGCGACGTGATTAACGTTGAAACAAATAAATCAACGACTCTACATTTTTTCAGACGTTTTGTTGTATACATACGAGAAATTGAGACTGGGGCAGCAGTATCTGATCGAGAGCGCGGCGCGGCGCGGGACCTGGATGAAAAACATCGCGCTATCTTTTTCTCAGCGTCAATTTCTTACTCTCCTTATTAGCATCTCCGCCTCTCGCGGAGAGATAGACAGTAAAAAAAAGCTCATTTGTTGCGAAACAAAACGAAAAGCTCGAAGAAGGGCGTTGATAAAACTCGGCTGCAAGTAGGTACACGCTGCTGTTGCTGCTGCGGAGGAAGAAAAAGTTTTAGCCGCGAGATACGCGCGCTGCTAAGAATGCCGTGTGCCGCGTCGGTGAGCCTTTTCGAAAGAGCCTGAAGTATAAGTATAGGCGTGTATGTATATGTGCAGTCTATCGGTCTGCGCGAGATATACGCACGCGCTTTCTTTAATCTTAATCAGAAGACATATGGACGTCGCACGCACGCGCGCGCTCGGCGACCGACACGAGTACGCCATTAGCGCGATCGCGATCAGCCCTAAATTACCGTGTCAAGGCCGCTTCTTCTTCTTCTTCTTCTTCTCTCGACAGACTTCGCATTTCATCAACGCCTATTCGATCGAAAATCAAACTCATCCAGTTTTCAACGAGAGAAAGTAATAAGTCTTGTGCCGGCATCTTATCGGCTCATTGATTACTCAGTTCACAGCTAGTATTTTTTTCCTATTCCCTTAATCTCGAGTCTTCTCTTTTAAGAAGGTTTCGTGTAAATTGGCTGCACTCTTGTGAGAGGCGATCGTGTAACCATAGTGGCGCCTGCATAAGCCACTCGCCCTTTCTCTCTTTCTCTCCTTTTAAGAAGACGAGTTTCGTCGACGCCCCGGATTTTTTTCCATTAGGGGGGGAAATTCTTGAGAGCGATAGGCCGTAATCCTCAACTGCAAGCTGGCCGCGCCGACGGTTGGCTTGCTTGGGAAAAATTAAAATGCAGATAAGGAGATTTACCTTTTGGTTTCCCTAATTTGTCGCTTCGATGGCTAATCCGAGAGAGGGGGGGATCCCCGCCTCTCTATCCGGTATCGAATGTATAATACCTGTAAACCAGTTGAACTTCGACAAGATTATGCTAATTAAAACAAATCAATAAATTGTTTTCTTTATCCCTCTCGCGGATAGACGAAAAACAGTAAGTAGCAGCGCTGATAACCGTATAAAGCTCGTATACTATACTTGTATTTTCATTATAAACATTCCCAGACGTATACGCGTCGCGCGTCCGCTATAGAGATCTATCTCGCGAATAAATAAGTTGAAGGCTCGATATGCAAATGCGTACGTGTATAATATCGCGTGTATCGATTCATAATTAAGAAATAAAACTATGCGCCGTTCGTAGAGAGTATCCGATCAGGTTATAATCCGACGAAGCGTAAGCTTCGGCTGCGGCTGTACTATCGTTGCGGGGCTGCGCTGCCGACGTACGCGTTCGTATATAGTATCTATATCTTACGCGTCCATAGCTTGTATATCGCAAAAGTAGTGCTCCTATCGGGACGTGCCAGCGGAAGAATATATTTTTTTTCCACGCAAAACTGGCTCATTATCATAATGCGAATTTCAGGCTCGATTGCTCCGCCCCTTTTGTCAGGTTATTTTTTTTTTTTTGACATTCCTCGCGCTGGTCGATGTTTGTAATCGGCGCGGCTTTTAAAAAAACAAATTAAAAGTTACAGTTAGAACGTGCCAAGTTAATTTTAATTTGGACGCATCAAGCTCCGATAATTAAATCTTGACAAGAATTTTTACACTTTCATTGCGGGAGAAAGAGCGAAGAAGAGGGGGATGAAGGCGGCGAGTGTAGGGAGGGGGGACTCATCGAAAAAGTATTTGGAAGTAATTACAGTGTGTAATCATACGGCTTTTTTCACAGCGCGAGGATAGCCTCTCAACACCCTGATTGATCTCGGGACCCTGCGCTCTCTCTCTCTCGCTCTCTCGCGCGTGCAATCAATGCAATCAAATCAGGGTCCGCAATTACTCTCTCCCTCCTTGCGTTCTGCGTTCTTCTGCTGCTGCGGCTGCTGCTGCTGCCAGAGAATTATGAAAGAAGAGCGCGTCGAATCGCGCGCGAAGGGCCAAGTGTAAATTGCACGAGTGATCGTGCAATGTGCCGCGGGAGCTATGCAGAAAGAGAAAGAGAGACGAAGAGTTAGCCATGGCTTATCTGCGCTTAATGTCTCGTTACCGTAATGATTTTGCCTCGTCGTCGTCGTCGTCGTCGTCTTGGTCGCCAGCTCGCTGTGTGCCTCCTCTTCATTTATTCTCCGACAGTATTGGCCGATCGCACTCCGATAATGCGCCCTGCAACACTCGTTAACTACCATTCGCTTGCTTCTTCCCTAACGGTATATACCAACAGACTGCGCGCGCGCACCAATCTACCTATATACCGAACCGCGAGCACATTCTTAACCTTCACGCTACTACCTACACGTGTTTTATCTGCAACAGATCGACACTGTCGCGAGCGAGCGACCGAGCGCAAACGGCAAACACCGAAAAACCAAGATTTCAATTGGAATTAATTGTACAACTACCGTGAATTATTATACCCAACTACCGAGCCCGATGTATCCTACATACAATGTATATGTGTACGTACCGGTAAACGCATCTCGCGTGATGGAAAGCAATTTTTTTTTACTTCGACTTTGCACACATGTCGTACAACACTGCTTAGAATATCGCTTATAGCCTCGAATTTCTAATGAGATTCGCTCCGCTTTCCAGCTCGAATGATGTATACATAAATCCCGACGTGTGTCGCGGAATATTTTTTACTCGGCTACCGATATGTGTAGCTTTAAAGCAGTTGCGATCGTTTGCAACTATATATACACAGTCGCGCTTATCATTCGTCTTTTCTCGCGATTGTTCTCGCATGTATGCAGTCTCAGCGGTTGCACGCGCGGACGTATAATAAACTTTCACTCCGAGAGTCCCTTTTCTCAACTTTCGAGGCTCGCGTGCGCTCTCATACTCGTATATATCGCGTGCCGAACGATTTAATGAAGTGCACTTAAAAAAAATTTGACGCCCGCCGCCACCGCCGCCGCCGTCCGTGGCTCGCTCGATTGAAATATCAAATGTCCTGAGAATCGCAGAGACAATACACGCTGCTGTTATACTGCTCCATTCGAAAGTTAACGTCGAGCGGCTGCATGCACACAACTTTCGTTTTCGAGACTTGCACTTTATCATGTTTTATTACCTGCTTCAAATGAGGACGATCATACTAAACACTCGCCTTATTCTTAGCTCTCGTGCATTCGCTCGGGGGATACACTTAGTAGCGAGTAACTTTCACTGTCTTTTAATACATTGTTGTTGCATGTGAGATAATTCGAGGAAAATTAAAATCAACTTTAACGTATTTTATCTCGAAAATCTTGCGTTACTCAATAAAAGTTTGAAAATTAATTATGGGATAATAAGGAAAAAAATATGATAAAATACCTTGGAGAAAAACTTTATTTTGAAACCAATGTGTCAGAATTTCTTTATGAAATAAACTCGTATTTCGTTGTGATTAAAGTAAAATTTACTGTAAAAAATCAATATTCACAATCCATAAAAACAGTTATACGTCAATTGAGATATTCGCAATAGTTTGAAATGATAGAATTGAAAAAAAACAAAAACATACATAACATTTTTCACTTTAACATTGTAAGTGTTCATAGACCCGTACGTTCGAAAAATGGTTTCACGTCTGTAATTGCTGGGCATCGATCATCAATACAATCAAGAATGAATTTCTGGTAATGGAAAACAGATGTAAATATGTCTGGACTTCCCTGTTTACACTCATTTCCAGAAATCACAACTCCAACAAGTTTGCCATCTTGTGTCAATGGACTGCCACTGTCACGCTGCAACAAAAAAAAAATCAATTATGCAAACTATCATCAATTTTGTTATAAATTATTATTCTTTATGCCTATTCTATCTGCATGATTTTTAATAAAATGTTTAACTCCACTTTAATCTAGAAATGTAATCAAAATGACACTCATTTGTACGACATTAGAAAATTTCATTATACTTACGTAGCATGCATTAGCGTGTTCTTGAACGCAACAAAAAGCCGCATTGTCAAGTAAAGCTTCAATTATAAAAATAAAATCTGGAATCTGTTCCAAGTATACATCTATGCAATCTTTTGTTTGCATGACTTCCATATCCGCTTTTTGAAGAACTCGTGATATTTTACTTCTTTCTTGAATGCTGTCTCTATTATCAATTCCCCAGCCAGCGACAGTACCCATTTTTCCGTAAGTCACAGGTTCAGTTGGCAAATGAATAGGTATAACTCTTCCGTTTGTGATTTCGCGGCTTAACTGAAAATTGTATATTTTGTTAATTAGGATTTAATAATTTACTTATTCAAATATTTTAAAATATCCTATGAGCAGAATGTAGAAAATGCAAAATTTATCGAGTTAGATTAACCAAATATTTAATTTCAAATTAATTATCCATCAAGAAAAGCAAAAGTATTCGTATGTTCAAGCAAAAGCAAACGTATTCCACTTTGTGGCAAACTATAAAAACACTAAGAGTCATAATATGTATACTAAATTTTAAAATCGTTGAGTAAGCATACAAAATGTTATAAATTAAGAAAATGAAATTCTAACATGAATTTTAAACTTTATAAGTTATTAACCAATAGCTAAAGTATCATTTGTTCACGTTGTCGTTACATTTACGTGAAAATGAATTAATATGCATAAAAGCGTCCATGCTTCGAGATGTAATAAATAGAATTACAAGAATGATTGTAAATTTACCTGAATAATTCCAATGTCGTACAATACAGAGAACGGATTAGTGACGTTGAATTGTGGGTGAGACGACAGTTCTGATGCTTGATAAAATTCCCCATCGAAATCCTCACTCGATGTAGTGTCGACGACTACTTTTATAACGCTCGACTCGTACATTTCCGCCAGTTCGTAATCGAAAACACTGCGATCGGTGAACAAACAATGCGCCGCGGTAACAATGTGACGCCTTGTAATCAGGGATCCGCCGCAGTAATGTTTGTTAGTCTCATTTCTCAATGAAACGATGAATGGAAACTCTCCAGGCTCCGCGTCAGTTCCAGCGATGATCCCCTCGGAAAACTCAACTTTGCACACTGAAATTAACGTATAATCGTTAATTGTAACACTTTGAAAATACATATTCGAAAGTGCAAGTTTTCACTCACGGAGTAAAAAGACTACGATTGAAAGATACATATTGAATTTGAACGAAATTTCGAATAATGAGAATATCAATGCTGAATAAACGAAAGAAATTTGAGCGCAACTGAGTCTGAACCGAAACACTTCGGCTATAACGACGCACTGATTCTAAATCACTCATCAGGTGTTTGACTATATGATATTTGTAAACAAGAGAGCGCCGTGCTCGGGATAATTCGATGTTCTTCTGGTGTTTCGTGAAACCAAAATTTGAGGAAACTACTTTTCTCACAATTAAACCCGTGAGCAGTAATCCAATTTCGACATATTCTTCATATGATAACATTTAGAATAATTATAAAAAGCGCTATTCATTTTTTGATGAAACGTTGAATTTCCATCACAAATTATCGGCGGCCAAAAAGACTCGCAAGGTTATTTCAAATCTCGCGCAAGCAATGAAGCAACTTGTCCGCGACACACGACGATGCGTCCTTGTAGGGCGTCGTGAAAAATGGCGAGAACGCGCGCGTTTATGCTGAATCACAACAATCGATAGCCAGCGAAATTGCAATAATCGCGCTAAAGGATGAAATTAGCGTAGATTTGAGGTGGCGGCGTTTAACCTACGCGTAGTGCGATATGCAAGAATGAGATGGGAGAGACGGGAAAAGACGAGAGAGAGAGAGAGAGAGAGAGAGAGAGAGAGAGAGAGAGAGAGAGAGAGAGAGAGAGAGAGAGAGAGAGAGAGAGCACGTAGGATGATCAGAGAGTGCAGTGCGGAGTCGAGTCGAGCAAGGGCACATCATCAGCTAATAACCGCTCATCCGCGTGTCACATCGACGCTCGTGTGGGCGAGCCCAACGTAGCCCCGCGAGCCAGTCGAGCTCTGTGTTCTCATGGCGCAAAATTGTTCAAGCATTCTCTCTCACTTGCTCGCTCGCCTTTAATAAAAGCCAAGTCCCGCGCAAGCGAGAGCGCACCTGGAATATATCCCCAAGCTCTTGTACAGTGCGACATGAAAAAAAAAACACAAAATGCTGCCAAAGAATGCTCTGTGTGCAGTGTGTATGTGTGTGCCGCGTGCTTTCGAGCAATTTTCGCTTCGCACGAGGAAACCTCGCCTATTACAATTTTATTAAAATCAGCTCTGCCTCGCCTGCACTCGCGCGCGAGAAAGACTTTGCCTTCGCTTGCAGTGCACGTAAATTCACTTTGATCAATCATTTTTTTTTTTTTTTTTTTTTTGCGCTCGCGCTTGTCGAGCTTCGTAATTTTCGAATCAATTTCGCAAAACACTTTGGCATATATCGAGCGCGCGACGTACTTGGCCTGTGACTTTCCTTTTACCGAAGGCTAAAAATCGTAGTCGGTGAGAGAGGTTTTTCGCGGATATAATCAAAAAATGTCAAACGCATCGCGTGCAGCCTACGAGTCTACGAACGGTAAATTGGAAGCAACGACGTCGACGTCCGCTTAAATCGTTACTTTGAGTTTCTTGCCGCCATCGCTCTACTGCTACTGCCGCCGTTGCTGCTGCTGTTGCATTACGGTACCCAGATGTTCTCCCGCGTAAACTATAATTTGCAAAACAATGAAGCAATAATGAGGTTCGTACGTGCTGAGACCCTAATCAACCGGCTTCTACTACCAATTTTTATTTCTCTCTCTCTCCAATTTCATTATCGTTAATGCTCATTATTCTTCGTTTTATGGCGCCATAACGCGCTCGCCGGCATTAATGTCTTTATTATGTGTTCGGAGTTCGTTTGCATAAATGCGATTCGTCTGCTCTATTTGATCGGATTTATATATTTATAGGCAGCTGGCATGCTATTAACGCTCGAAATAACAAACTGATCCCGGTAGATTCTACACGCGCGAATATTATTTCGCTTTTGCGGCTGTTTATAATTGCGCGCCGCACCGGCGCGAATACAAACGTGTGTGTATTATCAAACAAATATCGGCGGCCAATTTTGCGTGCCAATCCCCCGCGAGTGTGTAAATATATATATATATACAGAGCGCGCGCGTATATAGCAATTGTATATTTATTGTCGCGGATCGACGGTCCATGGTGCGGCGGCGGCGACGACAATCGCATTTTCAAATCTCGCGAGCAATATAAGCTCAACGAAACAAAAGCAAAACGCGCACGATATGCCAAAGCCGAAGATAGGATAAAACATTTGCCCCGTACTAATTAAACTTCATCTCTATATAGCTATATAGTCTTGGGGTAAGGTATAATAAGGAGGAGGTGGGAGTATAGTTTTATTTAAATTGGCAGTAAATCAAGCACACAAACGATAACGAACTACCGGAATTGTCTTTGGCGCGCATATAACGAGCGCGATCGTCTACTTACCTACTCCCACAGAGAGAGAAAGAGCAACTTCTTTGCGCCTGCTGCGCTTGCCATTTCGCTTTCGATAAGTGTCCGCCCGTAAATTCTCAGCCGCGCGATCGCGCAACGGACTTCCTGCAGCTCTCCGCCACTGTTGCTGCTGCTGCTGCTTTTTCCCGCGTACCAATGGAAACTTCGAACGAGTTGCTCGGCACCTACGCTTATACTTGCCAATCGAGAAGCTTTTTTTTTTGCGCACACCACATCGACAGAATGACATCTGGTACTGGCCACGCGGTTATATACTCATTAAGGTTCGCCGATGCGGGACACGTTTATTGATTTTTTTTTTCTTTTTGCCTTTGGTGATTCGAGGTTTTTGCGAGATATACTTTCATTTGTCTTTGCTATTTGTTGCGGTTTCTCCGTGTCGACGATGCGTCGATGCATTGATTTTAGAAAGACTTGTTTTTTATATCTTGAGCATAGAGAAAACTCGTCTCTATTAGTATAAATAAAGCTATGTTCATAAACTTTCGTATTTAAACCATTACAAAGAGCCGTTGTATATCTTTTCAAATCCGCGTGATATGAAGTTTTGAACGAAAACAAATGGCGCGTGTGTTGCATTAAATGGTTCGGAAAGATGCATCGGCGTTGACGCGAACACAAAAAAAAGTGCGCACTCGAGGGAGCGAAGAAAAATATTTCGTCGAAGGTATATCTATACAAGCTAAGCATATCAAAAGGCAACGAGACGGAAGCGACGTGATAAAAGCCACAGAATCAGCGACGAAAAGCGGCATAGTAGATATATACATATATAGGCGAGCGAGCACGAGGCACGCGTGGATGCACAAACAGTAGCAGAGAGAGAGAGAGAGAAAGAGAGAGCACCTATACACAGGGTCGTTGAAGGTTTTTGGGGTGGGAGGGCGCATTTCGATTGCACGTCGCGTCGCGTCGCTTTGCGCCGAAAGCGAGACGGGGGCTATAAGGATGCAGAGGGAGGAGAGGTGGTGTGTGCGCAACAGGTGGGTCCATGCCGAATCTGCGCGCCACTTGCTCCGCTCCCCCTTTCACTTTCGTCGTTCTCTCTCTGGTTTACTCGCTTTTTTTTTTGTCGTTTTCTTTCGCGCGCGCACTTGTCGCTCGCTTTCTTTCCGCGCTCGTGCACTAAGAAAGCCCTCTCTTTGATCTGAATGCGCTCTCTTGCCACGTCAGCAGTAGAAACCCGAAAGCAGCAGCCTCCCTCCCCCGCCCCCCATCACAACTCTCTAAAAGCGGAAAGATTATTTCGCGCGGGGTAAACCTTTTTTCTGTACCTCCCTAATTCCTTGGCCCTCCAAGCCCACTACTGCCGCATTATCGCGCCCCTCTCACTCGTTCTCAAAAGCCCTCTCGCTTCTGTTTTGCCAATTCATTTGCTACTTTTTCTTCTCTTCCGCCTACAGTGCTCTTCGCTTCTTCTTCTTCTTCTTCTTTTTCTTTTCTGCACCTAAATACTCTTTATTATAGTCCTGCTGTGAGCTTTTCCACGTCGCTTTCTTTGCTTTAAAGTGTTGTGCGCGCCGCGTTTTAACGACCTAATTATTTTGGACTGACGCCTATTGAATAACAGTGTTGTCACGGCTGCTAATTAACGTACCGCAAAATTTATAGTTATTTTATACGGAGCCTACATAGAGAAAAATAGCCGCGATGATTTCTATATATAATGACGTTATCCAACGAACTTGTGTAACGAACTTGATCGATATTTTTGCCGAAGTGACCTGCTGTGCGTCATACATAAGAAAAGAGCGAACATCGCCGAATAAGTGCGAAAGTGTATACCGACAACATACTCATCGTTAATCAAAATTAATTGAAGAGTGGACGATAAGATTTCGCGCGTATCATTCAGCGAACTTTATACTTGCGCTCGAGCTTTTAATCCTCGTACACACACACACACACACACACACTGCTCGCTCGTACGGAAGAGCTTTTGCCTTATCGCGCAGTGAGCACTGAAAATATAGGCCGTAGTATACGTATATACGCGAGAGCGTGGGGCAAAAATATGCTAAATTAATGCTCGCTCGGTCGCTCGTTCGCGGAGTTTAATCCGAGCGTCGTTATTTTGAAAGTCGCGCTTGCGCGCGGACGCTCTATTAATGTCGGCCAGAGCTAAAGCGTCGCTTCCACTAAGCCGGAATCGTAAATTCCGGAATAATCAAGGCGAAGTCGCGTGGGAAGTGCTGCTGCTTCGCTTCGTTCGTTCGTTTACTCGCGCCTTGCATGTATATATATATATATACCTATGTATATGCTGTACCGTAAGCGCCAAGTGGCAAACGATCGCAGAAAGAAGTACTAGAGTGAGAGAGAGAGAGAGAGCGAGAGAAGTCGTAATCGTCGACGATATGCCTCCGCGCGCAGAAAACCAGTCGCGCGCGATGAAGTCGCTCTCTGCCGTGCACTCTTCGTCCTTCTTTTTTTTTCTTACTCGCGGGCGAGCGATGATCACCTCGCTCGAGAAATCATCAGCTGACAGAGTATGTTCCTCTTCGCGCTGCTTGCGAACTACCTCGGCGCACTTTATGCGAGAAACATTGAGATATTACACAGATGAATACGTACGAGTGAACGAGTTTGTTACACTGCTCTCTTTTTTTTTGTTGTCTTACACCTGATCTCCTTCGCGTTGAAATATTGCAGTTTCTTCGTTTGCTGAATGTTTTTTTTTTTGCCGTCGAGATGATACTTTTTTTTTCCTCGCAACGAGAAATGCACACACAAACGCGTATACTCTTAGAAATAGCATTTGTTAGAGAAAGGATCTAACAGCTGAGACGTTAAGTAGCCGCTAAAAGGCTGATTTGTAAAGAGTATATATACAAGTTTTTCCTTGATCCTTAGGCAGGGTTGAATGGTCGGGAAGAGCGAGGCATTATATGCGGAGGTTCCCACAAAAGCGAAGAGAAGAGCTGCTGCTGCATGAGAGTTGCTCTCTCTCGCTATCAGCGCGGTGCGCGGCAAGGCATATAGCAAGCAGCAGGCATGAAGGCAGAGAGGCGGGCAGGGATCGGGCGTCAGAATCTCGCAAAGTCAGCCCTAATGAATCGGGCCATCGACATATCCATAAAACTGGTCTTAGGCCGTGCTCGAACCAGAGAAAGAAGAGAGAGGAACAGACGAAAAATGCTGCTTGCTTACTTGCGAGAGAGTTGGCGCAGGCTATCTTCGCTGGCGTTCAGATAAGCTCGCAAGAGAGGAGCCTCAGCGTGGCGCGTTATCGCTGGCCTGACTTATTGCGCACGAGGACCCACGATATTGCGCGCTTTCCAGAGACTTTTATACCTCCCCTTTACTCGCTGCTGCTGCTGCTGCACCTATATACGACGACGACGGCTTTAACTTTGACTTTGGCCTTTTAGTTATCCTCAACTTTTCTAGACACTTTTGCGCTACAATGCCTTTGCCATGGCCTCCTTCTTCTTTCTCCTATTCTCTTTTCTCGTCGTTTCCTCTTCTTATCCGATTGCTATTGCTTACATTTCCTCCCCCCTGATGCTTTAACCGTCAGCTCTGTATCTCCGTTTCGACTTGCTGATCGAGCTTTTGTTTTCACTGCTCCGAAATGTATATTTACGACTTATTCGTATACCTTAAACAGTTTATGTGGAAAACGGTAAATCGAGCCCGGAAAAAGTTACTCAACGACATAAGCCGATTAATGAAAATTGTTGGCGGGATTAGAACGGTGCGATGTCAATTCTAACCCGCAAGTTTCACAACGAATTAATTGATTGCTTATCAATTTACGTAAGTGTATATTAATTAATGCTTTGAATATACATTTCTCCACTTGATTATGCAAAATCTCCTATACGTTTATTTTTAATGAAAAATGTATATTTGCGTTACCTACGATGATCTTTTTTTTTTCCGTAGCCGCGCATAACTTGCGCAAGGCGTGTGAAGATTAGCACGCGATTGATTCAAAGCACGTGTATTTTTCATCCAACTCGATAAACTCTTTACGTTTTGCATATATATATAAATTCAAATGACATCGCGCAGTCAGCGTTGATTCACTTTTCTCGGGGGGTATTAAATATTTATAGACCGCGAACTAAGCGCATACCATTCGCGCGCACTCGCATAGTTTATTTATCGTCTCTTCAAACGAAATGAATGTGCAGAACGGGAATGATTTACTTCTTGTTTGGACTTTGGATTGAAGTGAAATTATACGTAAATAAATAATCCGAATGAAAATTGATTAATTTGACGTTGATACGAGGAACGAGAATTTATAAATGTTTCATATCGCTGAGTAATATTTCGCAGATTAGAATCATTGGGAATACTTGTTTGGAAACACGATAATAAATTATACGGTAAGAGAGAAAGAGAGAGATAGAGAGAGGAACCTCATATCTACGTGTAATGACTTGTAAAGAAAGGCTGGAGTATCGTGAAGTAACATTAAAGTTCATTGAAAAGTTGAAGAAAGATTAGCAGATCGTGCGGCTGGGCTTTTGAGTATATGTAAACTGCCATAAAGTAAAAATGCAGCGCGAGCTTTCCGTGAAGGCGCGAACCGCAAACACATACACAGGTCTCGGAAAGGCGACTTGCAGTCATATCGCGAAGTAAAATACTTCACGAATGAGTTTTCCTTCCGGTTAGTTGATGGCGTATAGTTGGCAATATAACACAGACATAAAAAAAAAGTACACCGAAAACAAGGTGTCATTAGCGCAGGTGAATAAGCGAAGTAGCAGCAGCAGCTGCAAAAAAAGCACAGCAGAAACGAGCTCTATAGACTCTGAAATCCGTTAAGCTATAGCAGCGGCAGTAGAGTCGCTTGGCTTGGCGTCTGCGGCAGCGTGGATATCTGCACGCGAGCTAACGGAGCTAAAACGTATCGAGTATCTCGAAATTAAACGAGACGAGCCGCCGATTTATGCGGCGGGGACGCGCGTCGAGCTAATCGCCTTTGTGATTTAATTGCCAGATGAATCGCACACTCTCTCGCGAGTTAGCCGTGCGCCGAAGATTCGCGTGACCAAAGCGCGCCAACAAGACGGAGATTCAATACCAACCGTAAACTATACAAGCCAAGCAAGCCAAGCAAGCAAGCTCGTAATTATTACCGAGTCCTTCTAAATTATTATCTTTTCCCTTTTTGCGCGCCTTACTTATATATATATATATATATCGCACTCGCAGCTTTATATTCACGCCTGCCTGACTTATTATTAATATTGTCTTACAGCTTTCTAGGCTGTCTCTCTCTCTCGCTCTCTCAAGAAAAAAAAGGGGAAATGCAGCACTCGCGTTACACTGCATTAAATCGCTAGCGCGAAAAAAAAAAGTCGTTTGAAACGCGCCTTGAAAGACTATCCGAATGTATATAATAGTGCTGCTGCTGCTAAGCGGAAGCTAACGTTAAAGGAGATTTTATCGATAGCTCCTTCAAAAAAAAAATTTCTTTTGACTATGCTACGGGGGCTCTCTCTCTCTCTACCTGCATAGCGAGCCTTAGCACTTATGAAATAATGATGCGGTAATGTCCTGAAAGCCTCGGCCCCGGTATAGTCTAAGCCAAAAGCCTTTCTCTCACTCTCTCCTGTGAGCTTCACATCATGGCTCGACCGTCGTCGTCGTCGTCGTCGTGGTCGCTTGTAGAGAAAAAAAATGCCATAAAGATCGAAAGTCGTTATCAGATTCATCAACCCCCCTACGTATAAGATGCCACACAGAGACCCTTTTTAATTTTTCTGCAGTAGAGTGAAAAAAAAGCAGATTTTTTTTTCCTTTATTTTTCGTACCTTTTTAGCTCGTCCAGTGAACTCGCTCAACTATTCAACGCGCGCGAGCTTCCATGCTCTCCATAACCGATACTTCCTCTTTCTTATAGCGACTATATATAGCAGCTCGCTGAGATTCCACGAACTTTTCCGCAAATTATGCATCGGGAGCGTGTACGTGTTTTAAAAATAAAAAGAAAAGGTTATAGCTCGTCATTTTTCTTAATAGCCGCATTAAAATCGCTACTCGCTCACGTAAGCTTCGACGATTCCGAGAATTCGTTTGAATTGCTTCGGTCGACATTGTTATTACAATTCAGTCGAGAATTATTCAATATTTCTCGAATGAGCTGTCGGCTCGTTGTTGCGAATCGAATAAAAGAAAATTATATACGAAGCCAATCGAGAGCCTCGTGTCTTACGGCATCAGCGGTAGCAGCAGTGTTCTTATTGTATAGAAAGGCTAATTTCGTGAAAATAAGCTTGGCATGTATACACAAGAAAACACGGAATGAAGAATAACAACAGCTAGCAGCGGCAGCAGCAGCAGCAGTGCGGGGGTATAACGAGCGAACGAGCTTTTCTTAGCTGAGCTGCCTCGCGTGAAACTTGGCAAATTAGCTGGAGAACAAGAGCGAGCACTCGAAATCGATCAGATTAAAAGAAAGAAAGCAAGAGAGAGAGAGAGAGAGAGAGAGAATGAGAGAAAAAAATGTAGAAAAGGAGGCGAGAGAGGCAATTCGAAATAATATTGTCGGGCTTGGTGGGCGGCGAGCTGGAAAGAAAGAGAGCAAATCCGGCTTAATTTTCTCTCGTTTGTCGGCAATTTGGACCCGGGGATATAGATAAAGTGGCAGTTCTTTTTTTTCTCTCTCTCTCTCTCGAGTAAATACGAAAATTGGTATGGGATTTACTCGAAGAAAGAAGGAAAAAAAAAAGAAGCTGCGAGACTTGAGTGTGCGTTTACGTCGTGTATATGTGTGTGAAGGAGAGCCAACTGAAGCACAGGATGAAAAAAAAGGCCTTATCAGATTTGGCTGGGCAGAGAGAGCGAGGCTGGTGCTGCTGCTGCAGTAGAGCGCAGACTGTCGTTGAATATTTCAGGCGGGCGTCGTCGTGTCCTAGCTACCGCGACGATTCCCCTCGAGGGCTTTTCTGCTCGCACAATGCAAGCTCGGCCAGCAGCAGCGGCAGCTCAGTTGGGGGACGGAAGAGAGAGAGAGAGAGAGAGAGAGAGAGAAAGCACAGAGAAGAACAAGTTGTGTGTACGTACGTAGACGATGACGAGGTATAGCTAGACAATGTTCCGGCCGAGTGGAAACGCCGTCCCCCTTTGCTTAGCAGGCTCAGCAGCACTGCTGCCTCGGAAAGAATACGACGCGCGGAATTATCCCTTCTGCGCGAGCGAGCCCCTCTACGACGGAAAATTGAGGCTTGCCGCTAACTGACAGGAGCCCAGTTATTCGCGCTGCTTGATCCTTAGCAACGCTCTCTCAGCTCCGATCCTGGGCTTTTCCTTTCTCTCAAGAGTTCATTTTCTGCCAAAGCTCGCTCGCTTCTCCTTGCGAGAGGGCGCGGGATATTAAAAAGGAAATGTTTGTCCGCGAGGGGGAGAGTTTATGTATACGCCGAGCTCGCTCGAATCGTCTTCAAGAGCAGCTCTTATAGCTTCAGTATACTGTTCTTCGCCATAGATTTATATTTCGCTGGAGATTATTATTGTGCGCCTCGCCGAAATTGCGTCGAGCTATATACATAGTATACTTTTTTCAGATTACACGGAGTTTTTTTTTTTTTTTTGAAGATTTTTCAATCGGATTCGATTCTCTGACCACTCTGCTGCTGCTGAGCGCGTAAAAATAAAACCGACGACGGGATACTGCACAATAAAAAAAAATATATATTTATCGCTCTTTCGTGACTCGAAGCAACTTTGGGGTTTTCGATCAAAATAAGCTTATATTTATTTACGGCTGGCTTTTACGAGTCGCGGTTACGTAAGGCAAAGGCAATCATGTACGCTACATACGAAGAGAATGGAAGATCAAAAAGAAAGAATGAAAAAAAACCGTCCAGCTCGTCCACTCAGCTTCGTTTTTACGACGCTCGCGCGCGCGTTGAGTGAAAAACTCTCGCGCTCTCTCTCTTGAAAAAAAAAATCAAAAATTTTTGTGATCGACGCTTAAAACGTCGAAAGTGCAGTATAGCCAAGCTAAAAGGGAAACACGTAAAGTCGCTTTCTCCTAATGAGCTGGAAAAAAGCTCGAAAACCGAAGGTTGTTTTCCAAGCGATCGAACAATCACTTCCGCGCGTGCAGAAAGCCTTTCCCCATTGGAGCGCGAGCCGTAAAAAAAAAAAGAAAGAAAGAAAAGAAAGAGACGAGCCGAGAGTCAGAGAGAGGATCGGCGAAAGACACGACGAGTACTAATCGAGTAAATCACCGAGTCGTAAAAGCCCGTCAATCGGTCGTGCGGTACGGTGCAGCAGCGGCATAGTCCGGGAGTGACAAACGCTCAGGTATGTATGTGTGTCTGTGTGTAGTATAGGTGAGCGTTAGCGAACGGTCAGATACGCCCGTATCCATTCCCAAGGCGGCCTGGATTAGCCCCTAAAACCCCAGGCCCGAGATAACAGCACCGTTAAGCTTATCCATTCGTCTGGTGAGTCGACACTCTTGGCCTCCTCCCACCCTCCTCCTCCCCCTTCTCTCTCTCTCTCTCTCTCTCTCTCTCTCTTTCTTTCTCTCCCTATCTATCTTCCTCCTCCCGTGTGTATGTGTGTCTGTGTTTGTGTGTTTACATCCTTTTGTCTCTCTTTTCTCCTTCTCACTTTCTCCCGCAGCTTTCAGCTCTATCTATCTCCTCTACCGTTTTTCTTATACTCGCGCCTATCCTATTCCTATTATCTATTGGGTAATCTGCCTATGCTCGTCGTACCGTTTTTTTCTTTATTTACAAACAATTTAAAAGCTTGCACAGCTTTTTACCGCTACAGATAAAAGCGATGTGTGAAAAACTGTTTAAATCGGTACATATACATTCACGATCATCGGTTTATCGTTAATATTCGATCTCGCCGAGGAGAAATATCGAAACGTACACGACAATGTTTAAATTACAAATAACAATCACTGTAGGGTATGTGAGTGTATTGTTGGTCGTACTCTGACAATCAATTGATTTTTTTTTTTATGCCGAGCGGTGTGCCGCCTGCGCGCCCGCGTAACAGGTATTTGTCCTGGGCGAGTACAATAAACAATAAGTCAGCGTGTAATTGCGCTGTCTGGAGAGCTGAGGTCGGCGAATTAACGGTCGGTCTTTCTCGCTCTCTCTCGTCAAGGCCGAAAAATCTCTCGAAGACTAATGGGCCTTTTCCTTCGATCTGTACCGCCGCCGTTCTCCTCTTTCGCTCTCTGTGCTCGTTATACGAATTATTCGCGAGGGTTTGAATTCGCTCGCGCATACCTTTAAGCCGCGCACCAGCAGCTTGCAACGGACGAGTCAATCGCCATGGCTGATAATTTAAATGTGTGCGCCTATATCGTCGCCAAACACACATAAATTTTCGTTCCGCCATCCACATTTTTCGCATTGCTCCAATTAAATCGCGACGAAAAAATCCCTAAGAATTTTCGGATGGAGCTGGGCTGGAATTTGCGCTTCGCTGTCGCTGCTGCTGCTGCTATCGCAATAATTTCATCCAAGCGCTAGAGCAATTTCACACGAAACGCAGAGCAGCCGCCTATTTTGCAGGCATAAACTGGTTCGAATAATAAGAGCCAGTATACTCTCTCTCTCTCTCTCTCACAGCACGTCTCCCAGAATAAGTAGACCTGCTCCGGACGAAATAAAAGAGAGAAAAAAAACGAAGTAGGTATAGCGCCGCGGAGACATATACTCGCGGCTCGCGGGATTTCTTTTTACGAGCTTTCAAGAAAGAGAGAGAGAGAGAGACAGACAGAGCTGTATTTTACGCGCACGCGTTGGCTCTGAAATAGACCACGGGAAATAGACAAAGAGGCGCGCGCGTATACACGTCTCTCGCACGTCTGTCATGCGATCTACACTCGCGGATTGACAGTTTGACGACTCGCGGAGAAAGATTGACTTATCGGTAAAACAACATATTTTGCTTTTCTTTCTTTCTTTCTTTTTTCGTTGACCAACTCTCGAAGCATATATAGCAGTCCCACGCTATAGCTGCACATACACACACACATACGCGGGCTATATAATATAGTCGAGCGCCGAGACTTTTATGCAGCTCGCCAACGAAGAAATTGAGTTTTTACAACTTTACTCACTTTGATGCCTTATCTTAAACTGCGGCTTATCGTAAAGTTTCCTGATACGCACGCCCCGGCCAACCGAGCGACTGAGAGATTGTCTCCGAGACTGTGGCTCTCTCTTCATAATCTCATAGGGCATTTCTCTAAACGTAAAAAGAAATTTGAAAGGGTCTCTCTCTCTCCCTCGTCTCGTGAGCATAGTCGTAAAGAGAGCTATTTAAAAAATATCTCGAATACGCTTGCTTGATTGTTCATTCGCTTTTCGGCTGCACACGTTTAACTATATGGAACTATTTTAAAAGCCGGAAACGACGACAACGACAACGACGACAGAGTCTGTAAAAACGAATGAATATTCAGCGCGACTGTATATACATATATATTTTTTGATTGGAAACGCTCGGAAAGGAAGCTTGTGTGACAGGTGACATATTCGCGCGCGAGCGTAACTCCATTATTAAAATGCTAACTGAGCGAGAGAGAGAGAAAGAGAGAGAGAGAGAGAGAGAGAGAGAGAGAGAGAAAGAACTCACGACACAAGCAACCAATATATATTCATTGAGTTAATAGATTTCCGAGACAGGCGCGCGTCCGCGTAAGTTGTATAGGCTGCAAGCAGAGCGAGAGTATTATATAGGCAAAGGTACAGAGAATACATACATATATATATATATATATATATATATATATATATATATGAGTCGCGTGTAGCTGTACAGATTCACTCCATAAATATTAAAACATCGATTTTCCCTTTTTTTCGACTTACAGTTTCACAAAAGCACTCGAAAGTGATTGATCGAGCTTTTTTTTCAACTAAAATTAAACAAAAAAAATTTCGAAACATCGTCGTTCCCTTCAGTTATGTATTGAATGTAATCTTCTTGGTATACATATATATCGTACCAAAGTATCACTTGACTGCTGCAGAGAGCATGAAAGCATATACAGATGTATACGGACTACTAAAGTTCGTCGCCAGGGATGTGTCTAATGAGGCGCTGAATACATCAAACGGAATAGGTATTTTTTTCTCTGCTCTGGTTGTGCGAGAAGCAATCGGATTAGCTTATAGTTTAATAAGCTTCTTAGTAGGTTGCAGAGAGAGGGAACGTAGTAATAAGTCCCTCATTAAAGTCAAAGCCGGTTAATGATCATTCCCCTTGGACCATAGCATCAAAGATTCAATTAGCCAAAGTAGAATGAGGAGCTCTCTCGCGCGTAATATCGAGGTGCTGCTGGTGCTATAAGAGATGGTTCGTACAAGGTGCAGCAGTAGTTCGGGGCGCGAGGACAGAATATACGGTAATATGTGCCTTGCGCGCGCGTGAGCCTCATGGGAGTCTGGTCTTTCCAAATCTTTGACCTATAAAGGCCTGGACTTGCAGTACCACCAGCAGCAGCAGCAGCAAGCTTGAAAGAGAGAGAGAGAGGGATGGGGCGTGTCGTTGCAGTGCGACAGTAAGTACGCCGTGGCGGCAGCGGCGTCGTCGGCGGCTCATACACGAGCGCAAAGGGAAAATGACGTCGACGACGCGCTCTCGAACGAGCGCCGACTCTCATTAAGGAGGACGTGCATGCAAGCATGAGTGGCTTCGCGTACCGTGACTGCTGCTGCTGCACTGCACTGCACTGTCGCGTGGTAGAGGGTGAAAATAATTGAGCCACAGTGCGTATACATGTGCGTTGTATACGCGCGTATAGTGTGGATATTATGCACTCTCGCGCTGTGCAAAAAAAAAAATATGCTGGATAAATAATGCGAGGTGTCGTGACTTGTGTGTTTGTGTGTGTGAGCGCACGCGGTGCCTGAGATTTCTTTCCGCGGGGAAAATAGCCGAGAGAAATGCCGAATGCCCATATGTACGTATATCCAACTCCTTTCGCGATATGTATGCCTATGTGCATATGCGTCTCTCTCTCTCTCTCTTTCTCTCTCGTTATTGTGATTATGCCGGAATAATTAAGTGCGCTCTCCAGTTGAAGAAAAGGGGGGAATAATATGCCGGTATGGCGAGGAGAAGAAAAGATGGAGAGAATAATAATAAAGTCCTTTGCTTCCATAATAAATAAATAAATAAATAAA
>JAWWMK010014044.1:0-31272 GCA_035047105.1 Galeopsomyia nigrocyanea
CATGGACTACTTAAATTTGCTGCATACTTATTTTAAGAAAAAATACTACTTAATTTAAGAAATTTTTTTTGTAGTGTTGAAAATCATTTTCCGTTCACATATGCTGTCAAATTACTGCTAGGAATTGCTTTCTACGTAAATAGACATTTTTACGCGAGCATAGGTATTACAGGACGGTGTTCCATAGCGTAAAATAAATTTATTTTGAGCAGATCAATTTCACTAGATTGATTGACAGAAATTGAAAAACTTCAATACGCTGATAACATTTTTATAAATATTTTTTTAAATCCACATTTGACAACGACACAGAGATATTAAGAAACTGTCGTTAAATTTGTTGTTGTTGAAAAAAAAAACGATTCTCTTGTCTTTATTTCTCAAAAAATTAACTAATTGTTGATAAAAAAATATCGAATAACGCTATCGTTATTTTATATAGCGTAAATTTTAACGGCAGTTTCTTAATACCCCTCCCTCCCCCCCCCCCCCCAGTCATAATTTCGAATATAAAATATTTCGAATGGTGATTTTTCTGTCACCATTTCATTTCTGTGCTCAATCAGAAAGCATTTTACAGCGAGCATGAATACTTTTACGCCGAATATCGTAAATGAATAATTTGGCGCGATGCGTGCTGACCAAAAAATTTATCGCTGAATTTAAAGCTCGATTTGTCGAGTATACATCGGCAGCACTTACACGAGCCAGGAGATAATCATAAAAAAGTAATCATCGAAAGCTTTCAATTTTTATGAAACAAATATTACATTAGTTTTTAAAAGAAGTACATGCGCGAAAATGTAATAGTCTTTAGCACACAATAGAATTTCATAGACGACAGCAAAAAAGCTACACTCCTCATATCCAAAAAGTTGATGCTGAAATTGATTGTGCTTCAGGTAGGAGACTGCACGACAACGCCGAGGCAGCTGAAGAGGAACACAGCGACAATTGCCGTACCCATCAGGTCTACCAGTTGACCGGTGGCGTCGAACTTGCTCCCCTGTTGCGCCAGTGGTCACCTGTCGACGCCACGCGGCCTGGATTCATGATTGACTCGTAAGTTTTCAGTTCATGCAACGGCATTATTCGGAACTTTTGGCGAAAGTATATCCGCATTATGTTCGTACGCGACATTTGCTTGTGGCAAAACGATTCACTGAATTTCCTTGTAGTCGTTTTCCAAGTGCTTCTACGAGGATATGATTTTTTTCACGAATGCAAGCTCTTTTTTGTAAACGCACTAGCGTTAACGTACAAAGCAGCAAGAAAACAACCGAGTTAAGAGCTTTTCGTGCGATTTACACCCGAATAATGCAATTTGCGTAAGTCCGATCTCAAGAAGACAGAAAATGCCGACAATGGAGAAATTTTAATTATGTAAATAATCCACTTTATATAGTAGTGACAGCACGTCAAAGCTTGATTAACTGCGCTGAGTGTGCGCAAGACGCACGATGGCAAATAAATTGAATAAGCAAACGCTAATGCTGGCAATGAGTCTGCTCATTGCTCGCTCGATAAACCTCATTAGTTAGAAAGCATTTAGCGGCAAATCTCGGCGTCGCGCTAGTCGAGTTTACTGACTAGAGATTCCGTATAGCAGTAACTTTGAGAGAATTGCGTGCACGTATGCTTGATTACAGAGTATACAGGCGCGTGGGTTTTCAAGAGGAGTACAGGGAATACACGCGCGATTTGCTTGAGACGGAAATATATTATTGAAATATTGATCGAAATGCGCATATTATGCAGTGGTTCGTGGCAACTGTGTAGATCGTTAGTTTAACGTTTGCACTTTTGTTTTAGCAGCTGGCCGTATTGTTCGCCATTATCGTATCGCTTCAAATGGCTGACGAGTCAATTGGCATATAATTTCGTTAATTCCGAATCGTTATCACGGGCGTATTAATTGCAAAGATTGCACGCGAATTACGCGAGTCAGCCGAGAAATTTTCAATTGAGAGAAATAATTATAACATTGCAACTATAACAAATGGCAATTGTTGGGTAAATTGGCGAGTAAGGCGCTTGCTGTATTCGGTTTGGCGATCCACTCGCGTGAAATATAATAACACCGTGCGAGCTCGCGCGCCAGCGACAAGCCGCGTCTCGAGTGGAGCGCATCGTCGTGGCGTCAAGTTTTCCTTCATTTTTTTCATCCCCCGCTCTCGAGAGCTTTTGCGCGCTCCGTACTGCAGTCTGTTGCTACTACAGTCGCACTTGAAACGCGCGCGCAGCCTCATTAACGCGCGGCTCTTCTTTCTCCACTCGCTCGCGCGCGCGGCTCAATGGCTTCCCTCATTTATCCGACTCCACGCGGATCATCCGTGTCGAGAACGCGCGCGACGCGGCTTTTCATTTTTCTTCTTTTCATGCTTTTCTCGCGTGCTCGCGTGCGCGATGCTTTTGGCTAGTTTGTTGATCCGAGAGAATTGTAGTCGACGATTGATTATTCACTTTGTGCCTCGATCGCCATTGGCGAATTGCAAATATTTCCGTTTTTTCCCTTCTCAGTTTCATTATATGCCGCAGGCAAACTAATTTCGAGGTATTGAATTCTCTTTTCCGAGATTTTTATTCATCTCTCTTCCATTTCCACCCAAATACCTTTTTTTGCACGAGGATCGACGTTGATTCTACAGCTCCTGGTTTCGAAACATTATTTTCCATTACTCCGTTCCACAAAGTTTACACTATAGCATCAATAACAATCGAATACTCGCTGCCGAGTCAACGAACACAATTCGCATGAGGCAACTTCGTAAACATTCCTTTTTTTTCTCTGTGGTATATTCTTTTGAATGTTTATTTGTCGCCTCGTGTGCTCGTTAATGAAACGCGAACAACATTACATGCAAAATCCTATAACATCATTCGAAAGATTTAACTGTGATAGCAAAACAAGCAAAGCTCTCTCCCTCTCTCACTCTCACGAATCGGCAAGCTCCGCGCCGCCGCCAAACTTTCAGCATAACTTGCGCTCTGGAAAAGCTTTACATAAATTTGGCCCGCGCGCTCGCGCGAAACCGACTGAGAGTACACAAGTTTCCGCAAGCGTGGCGTTGTCGATACCCGCGCGCGCGGATTTCGGTTATTTATATGCCGCCAGCCGCGAAATTAAGACTCTCAATCCAAAAGTTTTCCGGGCGGCCGGGAGATTGAAATGGGTTACTCGGCTTCGCTGGAGATTCCCGAGGAAAGATGCTTCCACGCGATAATTGCCACGTACTGATTTGGATTATATTCGATCAAGGGTGATTGGCTCTCTCGAGAGACAGTTAATTCGAGTCTCTGCATTGGTATTGAATCTCGGAATAGCTAATTATACATCCAGAATAATACTCAGAATGTTGCTAAAAACCATTATGAATATTATTGTGAATGCTCGCGGGCCAGTGGACGACGATATTGTCCCGAAGTCATGCAGAATACAGAACGACGGCGTATGTAATTCAATACTGACGGGACATAAAATTCTCGTCGTTCCGGAAATCTCATTGAAATTAAATTAATAGACTCTAGCTCGAGTGGTAGAGCTACCCGAGGAATTGACTGAAACATAAAAAAAAAGTAGCATATTCGCTTCGAGCACTCATTACCGTGCATATTTTTGATTGAAGTGCGGATCAACTGCTTGAATTATAGCTCCGAAACTCGAGTTGCTTAAGATTTGAATAATTACCCGCTGTTTTCGAAAGGACGTTCAGAATTTTCGTTATGCGATTATGATTTTGAGAGTTTTTCCTATACAGAACTTTTGTACAGAACAGCTTGCCAAATAAACAATATCGAATGACTAGCATTGGAAACTCGTTGGTCGAAAGTAGCGAGCCTCGAATTCCGCGCGCATAAATATTTATTTATGATGATGGCAGATACATACGATATAACGGCTAAAACTCGAGCCTGTTGGGAAGGTAGCACAGTCGCTCCAAGTTACACAAAGCAAAGCAGCTCTCTCTGTCTCTCTCTCTCTCTCTCTGCGTCGCGCTATAGCGTTTGCAAAAACAACAGAGAGCGGCTTGAAACTGACGGTCGTTGCATATCTCCATTGCAGATGGCGAGCCTCGAGTCGAGCGACGGCAAGCCAACGGCGCTACGTAGACGAGCTGGCCGAGCAGATGCGTCGTAAGCGCGAGCTTGCAACGGTGAGTAAGACACACACGCACACATACAGACGCTTTGTTGGCCCTCTGCTGCCTCTACGACAACACAACACTCTCGACACTCTCATCTCCTCGTATATGAAGACTACGTGCCTACGTATTGGTATAAGTGTGCTGGTGATGTGCTATGTGCAGCAGGAGATGCTGAGAGAGGGCGAAAGCTCGAGGCGGCACTTCGACACGTGGCGCCAGTTCTGGGGTCGGCCTGGCCACGGGGCACCTACCAACGATCACGGCCCAAGGCGCAACAATCTACACGACATCCTCTATCGGCCTGCGATGCTGCTGCATTGACTGCGACCGCGAGCTATTCGCGCATGTAATTAATTCACGCCACTCGCGCTGCGTCGTAGTCGATCATCGCGCGTGATGCAGCTTTTGTTGTTGCAAAGCGGCCAGTTTACAGTTAGCATTGGACTGATTATGCTTTGACATACAGCGGCTTTCATGACACTTCGCGTTGTGCGAGCGTGAATGTCGAATGGCACGATTGAGTACGATTGATGCTCAAAACTGTCACGAGAAGCAATTGATTCTCAATAGCAATGGCTTTTCAATGGGGTTAATCCCAACATCAAACGTATTCGTGGCTATTATTCGTGGACATTCGGATTCGATCGTGGGTGTGTCATTTTTTCTTCAGGGATCGAGTATCTCAAGCTATATAGCAATCGATACGTTCCTCATACCTACGCCAAAATTTATAGACAATCTATTAATTTTGCACACTTTCCCAATCTACCAAATTGTCCATTTCATTTGAGTTTACGTTTGTCGCTCGTATAAGTCCGACCTCGCTAATTGTTTGACGGTCAATTTCATTCAACATTGCGATTGGCTACTGATACTAGTGAAAACTTCATTATAACGAAAACAAAACTGCCCGCGAAATAATAATCAAATTCGATCGGACGTCATAGTCTTACTCGCATGTGAGTAATTCGATTGTTCAGCTCTCTCGAAGAATCAAGAGTAAAGTAAATATTGTGCATCGATTATTATGAGGCCTGACCAAACTGACTTTTACTACTTGCCGCTCGAAAACGAATTATAACGTTCGAACTATCCTCGTGACAATCGATAATCCAGCTATAATTAGCTAATATTGAAGTGGACGAGCGAGACGAATAAAACGTAAATTCACAGCACATCGCAACATCGTTGCATGTACATGCCGCGTCTGACCAAATCGTATCTCGTACTACTGGACTATCGCACCTTTCGAAATTTTTAATTTTCAATCTTGATCATCGAGTTACTCGCTCTCGGATGTATAATCCTCGCGGCTCATACTGTAATTTGGCTGGGATTTGAGAAATTCAGCTGGCGGACTAATTTATCACAGAGAAAATCGATATAGAGAAGAATAATAAAAAAAAAACTAAAAAGAAGCTCGCTTACTGCACCGGCTGGAAAAAATTGGCTTATTTATCTTCATTAGCGCCGGAGGCTGCTGGCGAGAAAGAGTCCTCTTCGCGCCGTTGGAATTAAATCGAGATTACCAGAGAAGAGAGAGAGAGAGAAAAGAGAGAGAGGTTCTTTGTTCGCTCTGCGAAGATAAGCTGTTCTGCATGCTATTTTTCCTCGCGCGAGTCCTCGCTCCATTGTGCGCGCGGCTGTATCACGCCGATGAATTTTCTCTCTCACTCGGTGACATATCCAAGTCTCGTCGCGGAACTCTGCGCGTGTAAACAACACGCAAGACCCGTGTACGAGCAAACAGTTCAAGTAGGTCGTAGCTGCACCGATAATAATTGAGCTGGTTAGTCCTTTGGCGATACTCTATCTCTCTTACTCTCTCTCTCGCTCTCTGTCTCAGTTGGCTCGTTTGTTCGGCTACAGCCTGCGGTTAATGACGATAGCACTAGAAGCGCTCGATTCGTTGTCTCCTTTGTGCTACGTCCGTGCTGCTCTCGAACGGCTAAAGTTTTGCGCGTTGACTCTTTCGGCTGGCAAATACTCTCCCCCCCCCCCTCCCCCTCGCTCTCTCTCTTTCTCCCTCTCTCCGGCTCGTTCGCGCAAGTACTGCACACAATGCAATCATTACTGGCGCGCGGGGGATGCATTCTAACCGGGAATTACTCGGCCTCTGGTAAATACCGGCTGTTTGACTATGATGGATCGGCTTTTACCCGCGAGTATTGCGCGCGTTCCGAACCGATACTACGCGTGTGTGTATAATATGTATGTACCTGCCCGTTACGCGCGGCAATTTTTTTTTCCCTTTTTTTTTTGTTTATAATTGCGAATTGAATTGATCATTGAGTAGCGTTCGAGATGGCGTGAAATATTTTAGCGTGCGTATTATATTCGCAGTAAGAGCTTATAGAGTGCGCGCACTCGTCGATGCTGCACTTTCATATATGACTTTCTGATTGCGCTACCAGATATTTCTCTGCGGCTTATCGCGTTGTGTATTCATTGCAGCGAGCTGCTGTGCCGTTGAAGCGCATTACGTGTACTCTCGATGTGTGCGATGCTGAATTTGCAAGCTCTTGTAACTCTCGAGCTCCTGAAGTGACGCTACTTTCGAAAAAAAAAAAGAAAGCTAAAATATTTGGAAATTTATTCGAGGAGGATTATATACACACAAAAAATAGCGATTAATCAGGATTGTAACGGCTAACCGTCGACGTTGCGCCTTTGAAGAGCGAGTGCTTTGATACTTAGCGAGGCGTTTTTTTTTCTCGCGAGGTTGAATCGCCTTCTGAAATGGTAGTCGGCGCATTTGAAATTCCGTATGAACAGGGCTTGTATGTGTATGCCTGTGTGTGTGTGTACGTCAATCGATGCCAGACTTTTTTCCACGACGACGACGACGTAGCGAAGCTGCCAGTGTAGTATAAAAAGTCAAAGCGAAAGAGTTGCAAGGCTGCAAAAGCAATCAGTGTAAAAGCAGAGCAGCTGCGGTGACTTTGCGGGCCAAAGCCACTTTCAGCTCTCATAGGCAAGAGCACATCGCGCGCGCGTCGCAGGCTATCCCCTCCTATATAATGCCAGCGAGCGCGCTCATCGACATAACACAGGCCAACGACGCTCAATCCGGTGACGAATGCCTGCGACGCAACGGAGATTGATTGCCAATGTGCTCTCGGTCGAGCGACGATATTTTAAGCTGCCGATTTTTTCTTTTTGCCAGAGCTTTCAGTTCGATTGTTTGGTTTGTTGCTTGCATTTTTATCGTTTTTTTTTGTTGCTTTTCGATCTGAAGTTGAACGTTTAGGTGAAATCGATCGCCCTGTCGGAATTATGAATTGCAAAGTAACGTAGATGCATTTAACCTTTTAGATTGAATCAGATGGATTAATTATTGATCAAGAATAAAAATAAGTATCTTGTATGAGACGTGGTTCAATGGAGCCAACTTGGTCTAATTTAAAATTTATAGAAACTCTTTTATTCTTGATTCAATGCAGACACGTTATTTACTCTATTTAGCTTACTTCACTATAAAAAGCTGCATAGCCTGGTACATTTTCTTGCAAAAGAAAAAAAAACCGCGATCAATACTTATGATGAAATGACAGAATGTTCATTCGTTCTAGAGCTTAGTTTGCTTCTTGGATGATAAGCAAATAACTAAATAAAAAAATATGTAATAATCACAATAAAGTATATGTATCAGTTACACTGTAACGAAATTAGATATTCTAGAGAAAAAGAATAAACGAAGTATATTTTAACTCATGAAATTCTATGTGTTTTTTTACACAACCTCCAAACCACTTTGATTTCAGCGATCGCATGGCGAAATCGAGACTCGAGTCGACTTTTCTCGCAACGAAAGCCCATTAATTTGATTTACATATCAAAGAAGCTAGCAGCTGCCTAGGATGATTTAGCAGAGACGGCGTGTGTTTTATGCACTGGCCAAAATTAGATGTTGCCACTGGATTATTCACGGACAAATGCATATCCTAATGCTTCTTCTCTCTCCCTCTCTCCCTCTCTCTGCATACATGCGTAATGCAAGATACATTTCGCTCGGATACTCGGAAGAGCGAGCTCTCGTAATGTCGCGTTAGGACCACACACGCTCGCGAGCGCGCACTGGGGCACCGAGACTAATAGACACAAATTTAGCTCTATCTATATCTCGTAGCTAAGATCTAGACTGGGTCTTTCGCTCGTCTTTGCCTCTGCTCGCGTACGTACACTCGACGACGATTGATTCTGTCCACTCTACAAGTAAGCTTACGCCTTATGGGTGGACAGAATCAATCGTCGGCGACTGTACCTATCTTAAAGCGAATTTTCATTTGGAAATGGGGGTCTTACAGCTTTGATGCATCTTCACGTCGGCAGATTATCAAACTGATTATTTATTTGGCTTTCCTTTTCATCTCCACAGCTGTACCTATATACCGTTTTGATGATATCACTGCCCTGCCACAGATTCACTTGTATTACTACATTAACTTTACTTTACGTTTCATACAACGACATACTCAGACATTCGAATATATGAATAATTATATAAATTTTTTATTCGTACAAAATGTCACTTTTTAGCAAGAGTCAGTCGAGTGCATTTGAATTTCTTTCGTTTCTCGCGCGGGCGAGGTTTTTATTTCGAGCTTCCCCGAATGAATGTAAATTACGCTCTTAACATGAGCTGAAACGCGCGAGTAGCTGAATTATACATGCTAGCAGCCTCGTTAGAATATTATGGAAAATTCATGTATGCTTAGCATCAAGTTTGTTACTGTAGTAATAATAAGATAATGCAGCCAGCGCATTTGGGATTTTCGAAATGCGCGGAAAGTCGGCAAACACGCATAATGTAAAGAGGATGTACGTTAGTAATGGATCAAGTAGCACAAGAAACAATAATTAAAAATGACGCTTACCATGGTTTGGAATATCGAAGGAAAACTCATGGCGACGTCGATAATCGAAAAATTCAGGACGCATTTCCTAAAAATATATATATATATCAGCCAATACACTCAGAGCGAGCAAGAGGAGGACATCGGGTGAAATCTGGTGGCACTAGGACAAATCCCACGATACAGCGCGCGACCATACTACCTACCCAGACAGTTATCCGCAAGGAGGTTCGACAGCGGACCTAATAACCTCGCCAGTATAGCTTCGCCGACTATAACACGAAGTGACACGCGCGCCAGTCGCCTCCGTGTATTTCCAGCCTCGTGGACTCTTTTTCTATATGTTATATCTCCCGCGTCTCTGTATTTTACGACGTCGCGCGAGCATTACTCTGTAATAACGGCAAAAGGAACAAAAAAAAAGAAGGAAGGTCTCTAATCAACGAAAAATGTTACACGCGCGCAAAACGTCGACGCTGCTCTTTAATCGGCGCGTAAACGCTTCTCGATAATTATAGCTACATGCTGCAGGGATAGGGTGGGTGGACAAATCAGCTGATTGATAGGTAAAAGCTCCGCCAATCCCATTGATGGCCTTTGATTGGCCGCAATAGCTGTCAATCGAATTTCGAATTTGCTTGCAGCTCTCCCCCCCCCCCCCCCCTCCCTCTCTCGCAAACCCGCGCTTTGGCTTATCTACGTCCAAGTTGAGAGAGTGAGGGGGAGGGGGCTCCCAGGCGACGTATTTTCCACTTGACGTGCGGCTGAGTAAATGTTTCGCATCGATCGCAAGCGCGCGCCTCGCTGTTGTTGGTCGCAATCGGTCCGAATTTACTTGAAGTCCTGGTCAATTGTTAGAATACCGGCAGTGATGGACGAGACTTCTGCTACTGATTAGACCGGATTGATCAAACTTTCGTACGATTTGATTGATATAATTCTGCAGAGGTTTACTGCTGTAATTAAGTAGTTTTTTTTTTGACACTATTCCGACTGACCCGCTTGATAGGAATATCATAATTATTCGAGAAGAAAAATAAAAAGATCGTCGATCATTTCGTTAAGATCGTATCTGTGGAGGGTATTGAAGAAAGGATAACAAAAAAGAGCTCATTTCGCGCTTCGCGCTCGCACAAAAGAGCTTTTATTTATCGAGCGCGCTGCGCGTTACACAAAGGCTGAGGCTTTACAATAACAATCTCGTTTTCGCGCCCGACAAAATGCCTCTCGTTCAATTTTGCCGCTCGCATAAATTCCCCGCTGCTTTAATTACCAAGCTGTAAACGGCGCCGCGTCAACTACGGGCTGCACGTTTATGCGCGCGGAGCCCTCTCTCTCTCTCTTTTTTTTCACTCTCTCCCTCCTACACTCCGTAGCGCGAAAATATTATTTTGTCGAGGGTATTGTGTGTATTGACGAGCGAGGTTTATTATATCGGAGACTGGGATATTTAGTGAAAATTCTAAATTTCAAGAAATAACTTGGTAAATCTTATTATACGCTGGTTTGCGCCGTATTATGCTAATCTCATAATTCTGCTCGGACAGTACATTCGAATCGGCAGCTAATTTTCAGGCCATTATACGCTTCGTAATTGCCATTTAATGCGCTAATTGGGTTGCTTTCAACGAATCAATACTACTTGCTATTTTTATTTTCTTGAATGTTCTTTCAATCCTGTGAAAAGGCATTCATTACACTATGTGGAACGACTATTGACCACTTTACCAACATAAATTGGTACAGTATTGAAAAATGAAAAATAAAAACTCTTTCTGCGCGCTTTTGTATTAGTTATAAAATAACGAGTCACAATCAAACCATTCGGATTCTTAAAAAGACTGCTTTTCAATTCGGAATTCTTTAGAACTACCGCTGATAATTTTAAGATCGCTTATTGCCAATAAAAACATTCAATGAATTCCAAAGGTACGGAACGCATTTGTCAAAAGACATCGCGAGGATCTCATTCGCAATCTATTCACGAGATTCACGGAGCAGCTTCATTCGCACTTTTTGTTTGTCGAATGACGAATCTAGGCAGTATTTTCGAAAAATAATCCACGCGGGATGTACATAGACAATTGCTTTTGGAAGGCCTCGTCGGTATCTCGTCACTTAATTAGGTCGCTTTAATTACGACGATCCAAACGGCCAAGTGTTCTTCTCTCTCTCTCCCCCACCCTCCTCTCCTACACAACCGGGTGGCAATTGTAAAGGCGCAATTAAGAGAACTCTCGCCATATTCATGCGATGTTGCTTTACTTCTAGCTGCGGCGCCTCGTTTTCATTTCCGACTCTCTTTGACAACCACTTCATTAATGAATAAGTTTCGAATTCTTACGAATTTTTACGCTAGCTACTTTTTTTCTACGTTTAGTTCGCAGAGTCTTCAACTAATATAATTGGAAATAATTCAAAAGTTTTTGATCATTTCTTCACGGTAATGTCGTTAATAGAGAAGCATATTCGTTTTAGTCAGATATCAATAGTACACGACGAAAAGACAATTTCAAATAAAATGAAAGAACAAATCAATTTGCGTAGTCTTATCCTTGGAGTCCTTCGTTTCGTGTGCCTTTGGAGCTTTTGCAAGCATTATAGCTCTTTCACTGAGGATAAGCTGAAAAAGAACGTGTCTCAATCAAATGGGGATGGTGAGAACAAGGCTTTTTTTCCCAACAACAATAAAAAAAAACAACCACGACAATAGGTAGCTTACTTGATTGTCGTGGAAAAATACTCATTATCGGTTCTGATCAAAGGTTGAAGCAAAGATTGGTTAAGCAATAAAATCATTTTGCATGTTCTGCTTTCACATTCTCAAAGCAAAATCAGTTTAAGATCTACATTGCCAAGCATTATGTCGTTCAAATTGTTTCATTCATAATTATGTATGAATAACGGATGCTTCTCGAGCATCATCGACGGTGGATGTGTGCAGATGAAAAGGGAATTGGTGCTTTTAAATTTTAAACCATAGTCTCTGGTTCTGTCTATTACTTCATGGAATAAACTTCAAAGCACTTGCATGTAGTTACAGTTATTGCGAATTCGAGCTTATTTGTATATAAAATTTGTAACATTTCTATGATAGAAACTATTTTTTACCAGGATCAATTTCATTAACATTGAGATAATTAGTTTAATCTGAAAATCCAGAGGTTCAAGCACTGGTGAGTTGATGTACAAGTTTAATCAAAAGTCCTTCAAAGGGATCTAGTCGTTTTATTTGTACTCGTAACAATTCAAGGCTGAATAATCATCATTTATTGGTGAGTATATCTGGTTTGTTATATTGAAACCTGTTAGTTGATTGCGTGATCATCAAGTCGAGTAAATATTTCACTCGGGAGATTAATTAATTGAAAAGAGACTGTTGGATTACAGTTTCTATGTATCTTTGTACACTAGTGATTTCAAAAAAATTGAAACAAGCAATATCGCTGTAATTGAACTGTATATAGGCAAACTAGTTCACATGTAGAGAGGAAATGAAATGGTTTGTATAATAAAGGAAAGGAAATGAAAGGACTAAATAGGGTAAATGATCAAAAGCACATGTAAATAAATTTGTTCGGTTTATTACATTAAATTCACATACATTCATTCATTCATTCATTCATTCATTCATTCATTCATTCATTCATTTATTCAGTCACTCATTTATTCGATAACAAACAATCAGGATTGGACTTATTATGTTACACATATGCACTTAATTTCGGCAAATGTTTGCACATTGAGTTGATACTTATAATATGAAGCGCCGTGGTAAGCGCGCATTTATACCTTGTATATACAAACACTCGAGTGGCACGAGAACGTGTGGGACGAGATAACAACACGAGGATGATACAATCATGGCCGCGTTCGCGCGAATGGATATTAATCACTGATTATCACAGATTAATCAAACAAACGAAGAACAAACAAACAAAATGAAATCGTTGTATTTTTATTTTCAACTTTCTTACTTAACTCAGAACTTGACAGTAACCATTGCAAAATGTTGGAGAAAAAGTATTTCAAAGGGCCATTGTGCGAGAATAACTGATAGCTAGGGAAGTTATTGTAGAAAAGAAAGAAAAAAAAAAGAGTCGAGGGCAACGTATGTACAAATGGTCGTACTGACGAATATACAAAGGGTCCGAGAGCTTGAATGCTCATCTCTGTACATTGGCTTGTCTATATACACAAATAGTTATCGTTAGCTACGTGTGAAAGGGAGGTCGGATAACAGTTCCGAGCACCCCCTTACACGTAGCTCGTTGGCTATACATTGGGCGGCGCGGAGCAAGTGACGAAACACGGCGTCGTCGTCATCGTCGTCGTCTGTGGCTGCTGTTGCTCCTCTGTTGACTGCTGCTGCTGCTGCTGCTGCTTTGCCTGGGCACCAGCTTCGCCACTTTGAATGCTAAAGTGCCGATAGGATATGTACTCCGGCGGTATCGCTTGCTGATCTCGCTTAGCTGCTTCGCGTTGTTTCTTTACCTTTGGGACAAACAAACAGATATCGATACGTCAATCATCTCCTGCTTTCACTTAGAACTTTCTTCGATACATTGACAATGTGATGCGTTTTAACATTGATTTTTGACAGATTTGAACTACCGGCTAATTATTATCAAGGCAATTAAGGTCATCTGCCACTTGGATTATATTCTAATTGCTATTACTTTGCTCTATGCGACAAAATTCAATGTTCGCATACTTAAGTTTCCATCATTGCACTTATGAAAAAGCAGAGCAATGTGCAAAAATAACACGCTCAGGCGATAGGAAAAAAGCTTGTGCAGACCAAGTGCTAATACTGTTATGGTTTTTACGTGGTCTCAAACTCGTTTGGCTCGATAAACAAGCGCCCGATGATCGAGCACACGCACATCAAGAAGGCGGCAAAGATAAAGAGAGAAAAACCTTGAGGTAGCCAAGAACGGAAACGAGCATAATGAAGACAACGAAGCCCATGCAGCAGCCAATAACGAGTCCAAGCCTCCTCGTGAGAATGCCCCCGCTGGCGTCTGCACTGTCAGATCCAGCGGCACCGCTAGCCGAGCTCTCCGAAGCGCCATTGCCGCTGCCAGTGGCGGCACCATTAATCGACGAACCATCGCTGCTGGCTACCGCGTCGGGTGGCTCGAGGGTGAGGATCTCGGTACAACGCGAGGTCGGCGAGTCGACGAGAGCCGAGCGTTTTATTGGACTCGGTGCCACCTCGTTCGACTCTTGCGGACGCCATGCTAGCACGCAGATGAGGTAGTGTGTGTTCGCCTCCAGTTTGTTCAATCGAGCCGAGCGCGCACTCGATTCGGCCAATTCGCTGCGCACCTCCTGCAATCACACATTGACAATTGTCGCTCTGCACTGAGTCCGATCGAATCTTGGCTTATACTACTGAGTTTATTTTAGCTCTCGTTGTTAGTATTCGTTTTTTTTTTTATGTTTTTATTTATTTCTTCTATTGGTTAAACTGGCCGCCTACATAGAGCATATTTGAGCCTTATCTACTTACGTTGTATACAGAAATTACAGTTCAGTAAAACTATCTCTTATCGTAACAAAAAAAACGAGCGTTCAAACGTAATTACTTTCAACCGATTTTTTAATCTTAATAGATTCGGCGCTGTATTGGTGAAGTTGTAGAACATACGCTCGATAAATGACAAGTGACAAAAGCAAAAGTAAGCTTACCTCGGTGCGGTGATCAATCGCGTGGTAGGCGACGTGGAATCCCTTGAGCCCGGGACGTGAGCGTGTCTGCCACGTAACAACAACCGAGTGCGGCTGTATATCCCCGACGCTCAGCTTGTCTATGAGTGGTGCCGAGCAGAAGACCTGCGGTTCAAGCTCCAGAAAGACGAGGCCCCTCAACTCCGGCGGTTGGTTACAACGCAGAGGTACTCGAGAGAGTTTGCGGTGGTCGCGCAGCCATTCCCATAGCTCTTGCGTCTCGCAGCCGCAATAGAGTGGATTTTCTGTAAGGGCAAAGCACTGTCTTATTTCTATCGCCAATTCCCCACGAGAAAATGTCACAGTTTCTAGACGCATTCCAGCTATTTCGCGTTAATTTTCACAATAAAAAACTTATATCATAACAATTTGATCAATTATTGACATTTATGCCTTACCTTCAGTCCTCAAACTTCGAATCTGCGTCTCGAGTGGTTTGAACACATCGAGTGGTGGATTCTCCAAGTAGTTCCGGCTGAGATCCAGAATCCGCAGCTTCTTAAGTGGTTTGAACGCGTCCGCAGCGATCGAGGCTATCCAATTGCCCATCAGATGCAACTCCGCCAGATTTTCTAGCTGCTGAAAAGTCGTCTTGTCGATCTGCGTGATTTGGTTGAAGGACACATCCAGAGCGTGAAGCGATTTCAAATCTGCTGGAAAGTCCTCCAGTTCCTTTAACTTGTTGCGCGTCACATTCAGCAATTTCAGCAGCTCGAGACCCTTGAGTCTCTCCTGCGGTAGCGCGTCGAGCTCGTTGATACCAAGATCAAGAGTCAAGAGTTTCGGTAGAGAGTGAAAAGCGCCGGATGATATTCTGGCGATGGAATTGCCGCTCATAAAGAGGTGCAGTAACTCGGGAAAAGCCTCGAAATCCTGGCTTGTAACGACTGTCAGGTTGGTACGGCTGATGTGGATCTCCTGTAGAGTGGGGTATCGGGCCTCGTGGGTTATCTCGTGAATTCGCACCAGAGGATTGCCCGTCATGTTGAGCCAATTGAGGCTGGGTAGGTTTTGAGCCGAGAGAGCGTGGGCTGGGATTTGGCGCAGCTTGTTGCCGGCCAGCTCGACTTTGCGCAGTTGGTTGGCGTAGATGAAAAAGTTTTCCGGAAGCAAGGTGAGATGATTGTTGCTCAGATCAACGGACGTTAGTCTCGAGAGATGAGTCTCAGAGAAGCCCGCCAAGGACTTGATTCTGTTGTTGCGTAAATCCAGTTCACGAAGATGGCTCAGTCCATTAAGTCGCGAAACTTCCACGTGAGGAATGAGGTTCCGCGCAAGAGATAGAACCTCGATCGACGAGGCGTTTGCAAACGCTTCGTATGGCAACTCTAGGAAACGATTGCCCTCGAGTCTTACTTCCTTGATCGACTCCAGTCCAAGGAACAACATAGGCGGCAGGGATCTCAGGAGATTGTTGCCCAACAGGATTTTGTTGAGGTTCTTGTTGCGCGAGAACACATCTTGAGGTATGCGGTATATTTGGTCGTACTCGAGACTAAGTTGCTGCAGAGACGGAAGTCCATCGAGGGACTCACCGGCGATGAGGCTGAGATTATTGTGCGAGATTCGTAAGGCTCGAAGACCCGGAATGTCCAGTCGGTCCAAGGCGTTCGACGTCAGCCGGTTGTAATCGAGATTCAACTCGTACAGATTATTCAGACCGCGGAAGGTGCCTCTCTCTATCACGCCGATCGAGCAGTTGCGCAAGTTCAGACTTCGGATCGGCAAACCTTCCTGGAACATTGTGTCGTGCAGGGCGTTCAATCGGTTGTTGGACATGTCGAGAACTCGGAGCCGCTTGAGGGCAGTGAGTGCATAGGCGTCGACCTTGCGAAGACCGTTGTCCGACAGGTAGAGCTCCTCGAGCTCGTGCAGCTCGGAGAACATCTTGACGGTCACGTGGCTCAGGTGGTTCATGCTCAGATCCAGGAACTTGAGCGCCTGCATCGGTTGGAACGCCGTGTCCTCGATCCTCGATATGGAATTGTTGGTCAGATAAAGCTTCTCCACGAGCAGTAGATCGCGAAATAGGGGAGCTTGCAGCCTGGTCAATCTGTTGTGTCCCAGCCACATGACTCGAACGCTCGTCTGACCGCGCAACGAGTCGTTGTGTAACACGCCAAGGCCATTATTGTCTAGCTGGATGGAAACGAGCGAGCTGCCGGCGGAGTCGGATTCGGTCGACACCTGGAAGACGTCGCCAAGCACGGCGAGCAGGTTGCCTTGAAGATTCACGTGCTGCAAGCTGTGCAGAGATCGCAGAGCTCCCGTTTCCATGTCGGTTATGATGTTGTTCTGCAAGTGCAGCTCCTGCAGAGACGGCAGTGGTGCGAACACGCCACGCTTCACCTCGGTGATCTGATTGTCCTGTAACCTCAATTCCCGCAGCTGTTTGACTTTGGCGAAGGTCCCGACTTCCAGATCTCGGATACTGTTACCATCGAGCGACAGAGTCGACATGTTCTCGCAGTGGTCGAAGAAATCTCGCGGTATCCTCTCGATGAAGTTAGCGCTGAGGTGAAGCTCGGCTAGCTGCTCGAGGCTAATCAGTCCTCGGCGATCGACTCGCCTGATGGCGTTTTTCTGGAGGTAAACGACATTGAGACTATGGCTACCGATGAACGCGTCGGCTGGTATTTCCAGAATATTATTATCGCTGAGTATGAGTTCCTTGAGCTCTGGCAGTCTGGAGAACACCCCGCGGATGTAGTGTATGTGATTGTGACTGAGATCAATGGAACGCAACTTCTGATTGGCACGGAAGGTCGCCGCCTCGAGGAAGACGATCTTGTTGTGGCCAAGATCGATCGTCTGCAGATCGATCAGCGAGATGAAAGCGTCTTTGTCGACGCTCTCGACGGCGTTATAGTAGAGCGAGAGCGTTCTCAGGGACGGACAGCAGCGAAAGCAATTCAACGGTATCGCCACGAAATTGTTGCTGCTCAGGTCCAAGGTATTCAGTGCATCCAGTCTCGAATAGCCATCCTCCGGCAGTTGGGAGATCTCGTTCCAGGCTAATTTCAAACTCGTCAGTCTGTCCAGTCTGCGCAACGCCGTCATTGGAAACAGCCGGATCTTGTTTTCCGCCAGATTAAGCTCGATCAGATTCTCCTCCAAGCCGGCGAACGCGTACTCGGAAATTTTGCCGATTTGGTTGGCTTTGAGATTGAGTTTCGTTAGCGACAGCCCGTAAAAGCTGAAACTCGGCAACTCTGCTATCTGGTTGGCCTCCAAGTCGAGCTGATTCAGTCTGCCGAGAGTGGCGAAGGCCTTTTGTGGCACACTTGCCAGTCGACTTGACACCAGGCCAAGCGACTCCAGGCTATGGCTGAATCGGTGAAAGGCATCCTCGGCGACTTCACGTAAGCCCGACTGCGAGATTTGCAGGTGACGCACCAGAGCCCCAGCAGGAAATATGCTCGCGTGTAACTCGTCCACTTTGCGCTCGAGGTCGTACACGCTCAGCGAATGGATCACCGCGTCTGCAACACAATGAGCTTTTTCTTTAGTAGAGCTATGTTTAGTCTCGTAAAGCGGATGCTTGTTATAGCTTGGTCGGGGGGAGCGCGCGCGACTCGCGTAGAGCCGAGAATGATTATTCAGGCGTGTGCTGGAGCCGAGTTGGCCCGTCGTTCGTAAAAGTTACGCTGCTGTGATACTCAGCTTTACTCGCCTCTTTTTTTACACACTGCCACCGGCAAAAGCTTTGCATTTAATCTTATTTAGCATTAAAAATGTACTACACAAACTCGAACGAGATAGATAGATAGTGAGGAAGAGCAAGAGCAAGAGTACATTACCTAGAGCGCACGAGATCGATATAGAGATGCACACGTACACAAGACAGGCTAATCTTTTGAAGCGAGCTCGCTCATGCAAAATGTCCGGAATCGCGTATAGCGAAAAAAGAGAGAGAAAGAGAGCGAAAGAGAAAGAGAGATTGCGGCAGCAGACTCTATATACCGTAGTATCTCGAGCGCGCGTGAGAAAATCCGTAAGCCCGAGGGTGGCGGCGGCGGGCGGGTGAAAAGGAGGAGGCGAAAAGCCGAAATAAGAGAGAATGACTCAAGCGAAATAAGGGCTTTCGCTAGAGAGTGAGAGAGAAAGAGAGAGAGAGAAATCTCTGACGTATGAGTACGACACACATGAGCAGTGCCGCCGCCACCGCGACAGAAGTACAGCCGCGTGAACAGCAAGTTTACGCGGCGCGCAGGTCTTTATTCACAGTAAAAGTTGCCGGATGCCAGTACGTGAAACACCATTCTTGTCCAGGATTACTATGGATCATGGGATTGGACATTTATTAATTCTACTATTCTTTTTTTATAACTCGAACGATATTTATGACTCAATTTGACATTTATGAATGGATCAGTGCGCTGGTGTATTACATTGGATTTCTCGTTTCATAGCTGATACGTGAGTTGTAGAGCTTTGTGAAGTTTTTAGGATTGCGGCCAACCACGCGCTTACTCGCGGTAACGAAACTAATAAAACCGTCAGAGTTTTGATTTTGGGAAACTTCGCCGTACTTTTATTTACCGTAAACGACCCATAAACTTTCTTTAAAAAAGGAATTCTTTTCTTTAATAAACTACACATTGAAAGGTGAGGCAAAGCTAAGTCTGAAACCAGCGATGGCTGTAAGTATAAAATATGTAAAGTTTGTGCGAAAAGTGTAGTTGTCATGTTTAATCGGCAACTCACCGTTGGGTCTGGCATGTGCGACGACACGATTGAGCGCAGCTTTGAGCGAATCTTCAGTGGAGCCAGTGCACTCGAGGAACAAGCCATCAGCAAAGTTGTAGCAAGGACAGGAGGCGGGAATCGAGTCGGGACACTGAGGTGGAGCAGCAGCAGCAGCAAGTGACGACGACAGCAGCAAAGCTAGTAGCACCAGCAGTAGCGAGATGAACACCTTGCGCCTGCCGCGAGGCCAAATCGTCCACATTATCGGGCTGCGAGCATCGCCCTGCCTGCAACCAGACAAAGGCTTTAGATTTATGGAGGCCCCGGATTTCCACGTAAATAAGATGGCCTCGAAATCCATGCTCTTTGAATCCATGTACATTGTTCCCAGGACAAGATTTCTTGCCAGACGATATACATTAAAATGGAATAGCAGGTTTATTTATTTTTTTTTTGTATTTAATTGCCTCATTACATCTTCGAAGATCATTGGTTGAAAATATCGAAGGTTTCAGAGGTATCACGGAAAGGCGATTAACTTCTTTTCAATACGGCTTGATCATGTAACTTCTTGCTAGGAATTAAGCTTCATTAAAAATCTAAGCTGCTTACAGTCAATATTATATCATTGAGTAGTATAAAATAATACGCGTTTATTATTATTTCATTGCAAATTTAAAGAGTCATCAATAACACTGCACGCCTTCAAGCTTGCTTTTAAAACAAATGAGACTGCGTCTACGCGGCAATCCCAATTAAAATGAATTAAATAGGTAAGAATTCAATGCAATAAGTGCATCAACAAGGTATAATAATATGAGAAACTTTCAGAATGATGGAATTTTTTTTTGGCAAGTCGACCTGCGCGCTCGAGCACACGGTAAAGTCTAACATAGAAGATTTCTGCGAATGCGGCAAGTTCGCGCATTTCCTAGGTCAATATGTGCACTCGTGGCTCATCGCTAATTCGACTCGGCATACTGCGCTCCTGCGCGCTAGCGAGGAAGAAGGTTACGACGCATGTCTGCGGCGTCAGATCGGGTTAAAGCTAGCTAACGAACTGTGTGTGTGTCCCAGTCAGTCGTTGGAAATTTGTGTCATTGCGACGAGACGATAATTATCGCAATTGTCAGTTGTCGCTGTGAGTGGCTCTAATTGAATTTTCCGAGCTTCAGTAGCCAGGGAATATAGTTGTCACGCTAATTAGTCATATAAATAATCAACCCTAGCTCGACTTACAGCTTGTCAAGATATATTTCTTCAAGGGGAATTATTATTTTGACGAGAGTCTGAATGTTAACTCAAAGTCGGCTCCTATTTTACGTAAATAATATTTAAGTAAAAACGCTCTCGAGAAGCGGTAAAAAGAGAGGAAAAAAAAATGTTCTCCGGAACTCTTACACTAGTTAGGAAGATAATAAAACGGGAAGTAGACGCAAATCGCTGGGGGAAAAGTCGAAAAATGAAATAACGAGGAGTAGCAAAAGTCCATCTTTCGCAGACAGTTTAAAAAGAGCCCTGAATAGTTTCAAGAGCTGAAAACTCGCCGGGACAAGGAGGACTCTCAGCTTTCGGAATTCTTGAAATTTCATATGTACGGTCCGAGCGCAATGCGATTTTTCTCCCTCGATCTCAGTCTGTTGCGTTTTGCCAATTGTTTGTTTGGCGAAAAATGGAGACAAAACTGCGAGGAGATTTAGAAAAAAGGATAGCTGATAATACGTGGATTTTACGAAAGCATCGTCTTTGATTTCTCAAACGTGCAATGCTCAATGGAAGCAGTTCGAAAGCACGAAAGAGCAAAAGTCTACTTTTTCTTTCTCAGCCAAGGGGCCGAGAGCTCTCTGCCGTTAATTCCATGAAAATCGAGTTATTCCTTCTCTCGCGCTCGAGGGAATGTTTTTTCCATCTCCGAGGTCGGCCCGTTCGCACGTAGTTCGTCCGAACTTTTACTCGAGAGCTTTTTCGCGCGAAATAACGGAAACAAGGCACAGGGGCGTACGACGTGGCGCCGGCGACTACGACGGCGACGTGTCCGTCTCTCTTCCTCTCTCTCTCTGTCTTTTCTCTCTCACTCTCTTGAGAGTGAGAGAGTACACAGTTGTTTACCGTCAGCCGTAAAAGGGGATGTTCGCCTTGCCCGTGAGTATCGAGTTATCGAGGGAAAAAAAGCTCGTCCCAGCGAGAGAAAGAGAGCAGAGAAAGCTCGTTAAACCCCAAAGGGAAATATTTAAAGCGAAAGTTCAGCCGATGATTCGCATTCGCGCTCGCTCGCTCGCCTACTCTACTCGACTTTCTGTAATTTAATAAGAAACTTCGGCGCACGCGCTCCATTTTTCACGAGGAGAATAATAATTGCTCTCCCGCTAACAGCTTTTTTCAATATTGCCGGGGCTCGAGTCAAGCAGAATTATGGCTACTACAATTTCACATCCGTTAATGAGAAACTGCCCGACCGCTGTCTGTATTTGCGTATTTTTGACGTCTGCTCTGCGTTCGTGTATTATCGGCAACCCACATCTCAAACTGGCATTCAGTCGGAGATGCGCCTTTTCTCTCTTGCGAGCGACTTTATATATTTAATGAGCTCTTTCGTCGACTACTGCTCTAGACAGCGGAACATTTTTGTCTTTTTTTTACATCCTTCCACTTGAGAGGAGAGAGAAAGGGAGCTTTTTCTTTGTGCGAAGCAGGAAGCGCTAAATTATTGAGAATTTCCCGCGAGAGTCTAGAGAAAAATGTGACCTGATTATGCTGTTCTTGGCAGAAAGATTGCTCGTTAATGATGCAACTAGGTAATTGCGAATTCTTTCTAACGATATACGGAATTCATGTTTTTCATATTCATCAATTTTTTTTCCCTTTTCATTTGAAAATTGCGGAACGACTCTACTGAACGTGTAATTTATTCATTACCGCGCTCACGTTTCAATGTTTCAGCATAAATTTTTCGAACGTGCGCATCCGTTTTTCGCGATTAAGTGATTTAATTGCTGGATACATAACGGCATTTCGCATTAAAAATTCCTGTTTTGGTTTGAAACAACATTCATAATCTCCCGTATCGTGAAAACGATTCGAAAAACAATGGTAATAACGAGCTTAATGTGCATAACGAACAATCCTCATAACAAGGTATACGTTGCAGTTTCGAGTGCTCGATCACGTAGAGCTGCGACGCGCGTGCACTTTCGCGAGTGAGTCAATCGCTTCGTTTTTTTTTTTCATTCTTTTTTTCCAATGACTCGTTATCGGCAATTGTTCTGTTGCCATGCAACAACAACAAGACCGCGCTACTATTACGTTGTTTTTTTTCTCCATAAAGCCGCCGATCGTTAAGGTACAGCCACTGCGAGCCTTCGCGTGCTCGCGATAATAATCGCATTTTTCCGCGTTTTTATTAATCGTCTCTCCTGCTTCTCTCCCTCCCAACTGTAATCTTCGAAAGCGCGCGCAAAAATCTCGCCGATAATACTCGATATGCACACACTTGCACGTATAGCCGACCCGTTTTTTTTTTTTTGCTTCCTCGTATTATCGGTCGGGTATTTTCTTCGGTGCTTTTCGAGCAAATTACGTCAATTTCCAAAAGCACGTCTCTCTCTCTGTACCTCGCGCTCCCTCTATCATGAAAAAAGGCTTCGGGGCATGAATAGAAAAAGGGCGCAACACGCGCGCAGAGAGCGCTGAGGCCATTGACTCGCGTGCAGCTACCTCGCATTTGCACGTAATAGACCGAGGCTGATATTGGTCCTCGACGCTATGCAACAGCTGTTTAATTACTGATTCCGGCCAATGCCTGCCGCCTCCGTCGGCAAACTTGGAAAGCTGCTCTTGCTATGCACACGCGAGCGCTTGTGGCAGTATGTGAGTGTGTGTGTAAATTTTTTTTTATATGTACTTCGTACACAGTAGCCAGAGGGAATTTCGCGTTGACCTCGCTTTACTACGTATATTTTAATAAACGCGCGCGCGCACGGGCACGTTGTAACGGTTAATTGGGAAATTGTTTTACGCGACCTACGTTGTTGTTATACTCGTCAGCCAAGTTATGTTTTTTGTTTATTCTTTATCGGAAAATTTTATAGTTCTTTTTTTAGGATGGATATACTCATAGCAGATTCGATGAATTGCTGTGCGAGATGAGTTATTGGAATACCGCGTATTGTTGAAGCTAGAGTAGTAAACTTTTTTTTTTACTGCGTTCACCTGTTGTGGTTGCCGGATATAAGGGTATAAACCAACGGAAACGCTAGTTTATTCATCTATCCATGCTATACACACATATATTTGAATAGCATCAAGTATAAATAAATAATTATTCAGTCGACGCAATGTCATGTAGCGGATGGTAATTGGCATTTACGGGTAGCTGGCGAACTTCTGACAAAACGGCGTTACTTCCCGGCGTCGTGAAACAAGGCGACTCTTGTCGACGTTTCCTCGACGTAATAATTCAAGAGCCGAGCTGCTCATCGCGGAATTCAATGATTAACGAGGCTATGAGAGGGCCGCGTTAATTTCCAGCGCCCTCGTTAGAGCAACCGCTTGATCTCGGGTTCCGGCAAGTGGCATATACTATGCGCTTGGCTATATAATTGATAAGGCAAAATTGGCTCTCGAATACAATGTGTCTGATGTACGTTCTTGACGTTTCCCCGTTGAGCTATTGTCCAAGGAAATGCTAAATAAGCGGCAAATCTGATCTTTTACTCGTGGATATTTATCTCAAAATCGACACCAATTTGAAAATGTTCATAATTAAAATATCGCGCATAATCCAGATTACTATTTTAAAAAATGCTGCTACACTGTCCCATTTTTGAGCTCGCGTTATTTGATTATGCGGAGAGCGTTCGAATAAAAATTTTGTTGTCGTTATAGAGTAACAGAGAATTGCAAATGTCGAAGAGTAATACAAACTTTCGGAGCAATTTCACGAATTGACGAGATCAAAGTTAAAAAACTACGCGCCGAGACATGTTCGAGTAAGAGTCATTCAGTCACGTTTGATCCCATCGAATCACTTGTATAAAATGCCAAGCGTTACTGTAAAAATGACCAAACAGAAAAATAAAATGCAAATCCCCTGAAAATTCTCACTTGCCATTTTTCCCTTTGAGCGGACAAGAGCCAGCAGCAGCGCGACAAGTGAATAACGTGCGCGCACGCCAAAGTTGGCAGATCGATGATTGCTCCCACGCTTTTTTTTTGTCGTTGTGTTATACAAAAACCAAGCGTTGGCTGCTGGGATCATATTTTTTCGTGGCTTTATCGCCGACATGCTAGAGCCTATATATTCCGCGTAGATACACACACACACACACACACACACACACACATATATATATATACGCACACTACGTATCTGTTTCAACGAGTCTCTTCTGTTTCAAACAAAAGCCGATTTTTTCAGAGCCGTATTTTTTTACCACCCCACCCGCTGAAATGATACTGCTGTTTTCGCGAGTGTCAAGTGCGAGAGGTATGCGCGACGACCGCAAACAAGGCACCAGTCAACCCTTTCCAAGCTTATACCATCGAGCTACACTGTCGTGCGAATGCACGTTGAATCAATTATTTCGTCAGACATCGGAGAACGGCTTGTGAGAATCGTGATCGCGTTGTCGTGTTCTCCCTTGATGGCTCTTTTTACATAGTTTTTTTGCCTTCTCATTTTCTAACCCGTAATTACTTTTTCCCTGTTTTAAAAAAAAGTAAATAAACCCGGAAAAATAAGTTTTTGCATATTCTTTAAAAGTTTGAATATACGCAAAAAATATCTCGTATAGAAGCTTGCATTGAAATGATGCTGTCAAAAGGGATTCCGACAGCTTTGCAAATGCAGTCGACACTCGCAACATTTTCCACGTCCGCGAGAAAACGTACATCATTCCAGCTGCAAGAAGATCTCGCGAGGCAGCGCGTGTGTTTGTCTACGCGATGATGAATAGCTGAAGGTATTGTTTTTCAAGCGAAACAAATTACACGACGCCGGTGTCGCCTTTCGCGAAAACAATTAGGACGTTGTAAAAAAAAATGTTTGTTCCTTTTTTTTCCTCTCTCCTCTGCAATTCACATGCGAGACAGAGAGAGAGAGAGAGAGAGAGAGAGAGAGACAGAAAGGGTTGAAGCTCATTGAACGAGCGGCGGCGCGGACGGCGAACTCAACGAAAGTAGCTCGCGTGCAGTAGTTGCTTTTTCGACGCAAACTTTTCCCATTTTCAAGCTAATGGCTCGGCCGATTAAATTTTCATTGAGCCTCTATTAACAGTCGAGCATTAACGAGGCGTGGCTATTCGTTTGTCTCGCGCGCCGTATGCGTAATTAAATGAGGCGCAATTAGTAGTCAGCTTTATATGCGACGAAACGCGAAACTCTTGGCTTTTATTTGGCGCGCTGAAAAAATCATGGCCGTAGCTGTGATTTTTCAGTCCAGTCGCCATTAGCATTATTAGTGCAACTTGCTGGAAATTCGTTAGCAGGCAGCTTTTCGAGTTGCTTAATTAATAAGCTAGTAATTATATAACACGTTAAGAAGATTACGTCGTTAAAAGTGCAAAATTGAATGTACAAAAGTAGTAATAAATATAAAATAAAATCATTAGAATTGTTTTTAATAGAATTAATTCCAGTAAATTCAACATGAATAATAGAAAATAAAGCTTTTTGAAATATACTACAGAGATATTGCTGACAGATTAATTATTTCCAATACAAAGGGATAGCGAGTATTCAAACGACCAAGGGGGGCAATTCTTTGTCGAAGACGAAGAGAACTAGAAATGATTTACAATTTTAATTAAACGTCTCTTGAGTCGCTGAATAATTCAGCCCGACCAATCGAGTCGTGCACGAAATTTTTCCCGGGGTGCCCGAAAAACACACACATACACACAGAGCGTGTTAAGAGGAGGGGTAGTTTAAGGGAGGATCGAAGAATACGAGCATGAATTAAGCAGCGCTAGGGAAAGTGGAACGTCGCGCATGAATGCGGAAATCGCGTTTTTCTCCGCGCACAGCTCCACGGCGGCCCTGGGATATAAGGTAGTCGAGTTTCTATAGCGATGGAAGCTTTGTACCTTAAACAATGGCTCCTCCACGGGAAATTCTATATCCTTCAGGCCTTAAGTTCGCCACACCCACACAGCTGATCGAGAAAAAAAATTTTTTTTTTTTTGCTCTTCTCTTATATACTTTTATGTTTAAAGCGTAACGCTCGATGGCGTGGTACGATCGATGTTTGCAATTATTAATTCGCGCGGCGGGGATGGATTTTTATAGTAATAATTTATTTCTACTTTGATATGTTCAAGTGTGAAAATTAATCAGTGCATTAATTAGCGACGTGTCATTAAAATCAATAACGTTTCGATCAATCATACATACGCATTTATCCTATAAAATTCGTATTTCAAATGATTGGTTGCCACACGAGTACGAACAAAAGTATTTTTATTGACTTGTACTTGCTGGCAATAATTAAGGTACGTGCTTTCATGAAAGAATGGTTAATAGAAAACTTATTGAATAATGCAATCTGGCTGAATGTTTGTGTGAAAATAATGACATGTTATGACAAATTGAAAATAAATAAAAGGTTGTGTTGGAATAATAAACATAAGGACATTAGAATGACATAATAATTACGATAAAAAGTACATCCAACCAGCAGAGCATTCCACATCGTTGGATTATAATGTAGGTGTACCCAATATGGGACTATTTTCGACAAACCGCCATATCTTTTTACCATTAATGAATTTTTCGACGGGGGTGGGCTCGTTTTGAAGCTGGGTATTTCCCCTTTAAAACGAGCTTTAATATGGGAATATTAGAGCAAAAGGAATTTCCACGTGTATGAATCATCGAGATATTTATAAGTAAGTTAAAAAAATCAAGATTTTTCACTTTTCAAGTATTATAAGCTAATTAGTACGATGTGACAATGTTACAGTTACATATAAACATTAATTTTAAAAAATATAACGAAAATCGAAATTTTATCATTGACAAGTGGAATAAGTAAATTTGTTTTGACTAACTTTAATTTATTCACGCTGAGCTTCATTAAAAGAAAAAAACCAACAAGCAGAGTTTCACTCTAATTTTTATAGATGGCGTCCACTCGGAACAAAGATATTGTCTCGTCGTCACGGCTCGCTGCTAACGAATAATTGCTATCGCGCGCATTTGCCAGTCGCCTGTTAAATCGAACGAGAGACTTTAATCGTTTTTACTGGAGTCTCTAACTGTGTATTATTCTCGGGGTCAATTGAGAGGAACCTTTTTTTTTTCATTTCCTTTTTGCTTCTCGCGTTTTTGTTTTGTTTTTTTTTTCCTGTCCTTCTGTTCGTTTGGCTAATTGCTTAATTTACAAGCACGAATCGTCGCGAGCTAATGGCTGGAAATGAAAGAGAATCTAATGAATATGTAGTTTTAATGAATATATATTGTTGAGCTTTTACGCTTGTAAGGATCGTGCTTTCGCCAAATATACGTTTATTTTATTCAATTTTTTTTCCCCCAGATAAAAAACCTTTCAGCTTCCAAATTTTGCGAAGCTGCTTCTCTTTGTGGATTTACTATGAGCGAGTATACAGCCTTAATGAAAATCCAAGACTGCAGTTCTTATCTTACAGTCATTCTTTGAATTTGAACCTAGTTTGACAATCTTCAAATTATAACTGCGCATTTCAAGTACAATGCTTTCATGACCGCGGACCCACACAACAATTTCTTGAGGTAACAAGTTATTCTTGCCCACGATAAAAAAAAAATACAACTGATGTATATGTATATACAGGCACACGGAGATAGCGAAATTTTATGAGAAACGTGTATTTCTCGGAGAAATATTACGGAAGAAAACAATGTCGATTGTCGGTGTAAAAGAATCTTATCTTATCACCTGAAGCAGCCATAAAAATTCTTCGCTGCTTTCGCGGCGGCAGCATTAAGGTCGCAGAGCGTTCCGGTAATTTTGAGTAATAATATTCCGCGTTTCGAAAAAGGGATGGGGCCGTTAGAAAGAAAATATTCCCGGCGTTACTGCAATAATATGTCCCTGATAACAAGCGTCGCCCTCGGAGAGATGAGTTGGCGGTCGTTGAGATGGCAAACGATGAATTATTAAAGAGATGTTCCCGGAGCGCAGCTAGAGCCGCGCCACTCATCGAGATTCACGCGGCTTCCGTGTGCCTATAGCCACCGCCGCGAGCCATCGAATTAACTCTTTTCCGTTATTCAAGAGACCTTCGCGTTTTATTCTTTTGCTCTCTTTTCTCCTGAGTTACCGCAGATCATTAGCCGATCTTACCAGTTCAAAGTGAATGAGAAACGCGGCTCTGCTTGAGATAAGGGTCAAGTGTCTCTCTGCATAAAAAGTATAGAACATTGGTTAGCTGATGCGATTGAACGATGTACCGGTACTGCATTTGTATTCGTTTTCTACAAAGCCTTTTGTTTCTGTTTTTTTTTATTCAAATGTCAATTCTTGCAATTATTATTTCTGAACGAAGCAATACGAGTTTTATTTAAGGATGCAAGAAAAAGTTTTGTTATCACCACTGTCTCTTTCGAGACTGATCTTCAGATTTTTTTTTATCGCAACAAAAAGTAAAATAATCCTGCCGATTACTCTCGTTGTCAGTATTATCTAATTGGCCACCGTTTTTAGAGAAAATTCACTGGGAGACCCTTGATTAAACCACCGCTGTTATAACAAACTCGTGGGCGAGTTGAAAAAAAAATAGACGGAGGAAGAAGAATGAAAATCCCTTTTCTCTTTGAGTCGGCGCGCGAAATGAAAACTGCAAGGGAGCGAGTAGTCCGAGGCAATATTCTTCCTTCCTGGAGCGCGAAAAATTATCTGCAGCAATTTCATCCGGTGCCGAGCCGTAAAGTAGCGCGTGACGAGAGTATATAGAACTCTTCTTTTCCGTTGTTAATCAAGCCTCCACGTGGAGTCGATAAATTCGTCCCGGGCAATCGATGAATCATAGAATCTTTTTTTTTTTCTTTCACCTTTTCGCCCCGTGGGTTAACGAGTCGAGAGCGCGAGCGCAGTTTTGAAATGAGCTGCGAAAGAGTTGCCGACCGACAGAAAGAGGGAGAGAGAGAGCAAAGTAGCCTAGAAAAAAAAAAGACAGCGTTGCTTTCTATAAAGAGAGCAAAAGCTTCTTCGTTTTTTTGCAGCTGCTCGCCAAACGAGTTGTTTACGGGCAAACAAACCTACGGAAATTTACGGGCCATTAGAGCCACGCTAAAGCGAAAACTTTGCCAGGCCGCGCTTTTTAATTTTACCATTGCTATTTTTTCTTATTTGCCCTCGCGAGTGCAAACTCGTGATTTTTAAGTTCACAGACAATGAGTAAAAAGCAGTTGTTTGCCAAGGAAAAGTACAGTAGCGCAAAACATCAGGCGAGCTTCTCGCATACTGATTAGAATCTCATATATAAAAATGTCATTATGGCCAAGCAATATACGCGAGATAAGCCTCTGATAACGACGACATTCAAGCTATCAAGGTCGAAGTATGTTGTTTTTTTTCTGCACCCGACAGTTTGAAAAATGACGGTACGCTGTGTACGTCATATCGACGAAAAAAAAAAATTTTTTTTTACCTCCAAGCGGAAAGACTCGTCACCGCGTTGTGGCTGTCCGCTGAGTGTCGTTTTTTTTTTAGTGGCAGCACACGTTTGTTACAGCCAGTTCGCAGGAAACTCTGATGCAATTTTTTTGTCTCTCGTTCGCTCGCGGAGTGACGTCATGTCGTTAATCCTTTGACGCGTCGATGCACATTTTTGCGTAACTTGAGTGCTTTACCGGCAGCGCAAGCTCGCTCGGAAACAGTTGTGCTACTCTAGCATGTGGTTTTTTCCACGTGAAAGAGAAGTGGATGCATTTTTGAGAATGCTTCTGTTTAAATGTTCCGAGGTAGCGGAAATTCGAGTTACGGCTCCACATATTTCTAATTCTTGCCGAATGCAAGTCTACTCTCAGCGATATGAGTGGGCCTTTTGTACTATAATCACGACCGCACAATGTGGAAAATGTGAACGCGAGTTGTGATGTTGTTAAAAATTTTCAGCTGAATAATTTTAATTCTAATTTTAATTTTCTATCTCAATTATTTCATAAGAGCTGCAAATGTTAACGAAACCTGTTCGTTACGTATGTTTGCTAGTAATTACGAGAGCTCAAATATCATACCGTGAATAAACGTAATGTTCGTTTTAATTCCCGTATATCATCGTGGAAAATTCGTATTCGCTCGATATTAAATTGCAATAGCTTTATATTTACCATCCAATATTTACCTTCACGAGCTACGAAAGAAAATTTATCTCTTTATGCGTTATGCATCACCACTCTACTACCACATTTGCGTGTATTTTAATAACAAATATAAGCTTTCAATACGCAAACGCCGTAATTTTTTTTTCGTACAGGCCGAATTTCAAATAAAATATTACAATTTTCATCAGTGTTAAAATAACAATACACTCATTATAATTTCGCATGAAAAATGATTGAAAAAGCTCGCGCGGCTTAGTCGAGAAACGCGCGCGATCATCAAAAGAGCATGAATAAATAATCTGCCCCTTCACATAGAGAGCGCATCAGCGTTCGCCTCTTTTTGCTGGGCAAACGTTCATGACGACATTTGAATCCGGCCGCTTAATCCCGGAAGCTCGAGTACATTCAGAGGGGCTTAGCCGAGGCAAATGCACAATATGTATGCGCGCGGCTCGAGGGAAGAAAAAGAGAAAGGAGAGAAAAAAAAATAAACGGAATGGGGGGGGGGGGGGGGGGCGGGAAAAAGCAGAGGCAATGCGTTTTAATTA